>SJYA01002201.1:30678-127062 GCA_006410615.1 Neotragus moschatus | reverse complement strand
TCTCTTGCTTTTTCCATGATCCAGTGGATGTTGGCAACTTAATCTCTGGTTCCTCTGCCTTTTCTAAAACCAGCTTGAACATCAGGAAGTTCACGGTTCACGTATTGCTGCAGCCTGGCTTGGAGAATTTTGAGCATTACTTTACTAGCGTGTGAGATGAGTGCAATAGTGCGGTAGTCTGAGCATTCTTTGGCATTGCCTTTCTTAGGGATTGGAATGAAAACTGACCTTTTCCAGTCCTAGAAACTATCCTTATCTTCTTCCATAATCTACGGAAATTTTACTCCAAAACTCCAAAATATAATACCAGCTCTATGTCCTTAGAAGTGGGAGAGATTGCAAACAAACAGATGAAAACAACTAGAGGTGAAATTGTGTTCAGAATATTTTTAATATATATAATTGAGTTGTGAATAAAGTACAATGAACTCCCGCTAACGTTCTGGAAGCCTAACGTTCCCTGCCAACACCCCCTCACTTGTCCTTGGTATGCTGTGGCCTATGCAGTAGGTCTGTCTTTGCCTCCCAATCATCTTGTCTGGCTCTTTCCTCTTAGGTCTTACAGTGCATCAGGACAGCTGTGTAAGAAGTCACAAAAGGAACTACTAGCAACATTTGTTCCTGAGGATGAATTCAAAGTCCTTGGGGTTTTTTAGAAACTTTCTGCTTAAAAAAAAAAAAAAGAAAAGAAAAGGGAAAAAAAGGAAGAAAGAGAGAAAGAGAGAATGATTTGCTATGGTGTAGTTTCCTTACCCCATTATAAAGAAGCATATTTTAAACGTGACACAACTGTTCCTGAATTAATTGCTACTACTTGTCCTTTTTTTTTTTTCCCATGTCAAGCCAATTAGCTTTGAAGATCACCAAAAAGCCTGGGGAACTTGTTTGAAGAACCCAAGGCACAAGACTCTTTTGGGGAACCATCTTCAAAATTTTCCCAACAAGTAGGACAAGGAGGTCACCCATAAGAAAGAAGCATACGAGGTTGGGGTGTTACAAAAGACAAAGGAGGTGAAAGAGGGCAGAAAAAACCCTAAAAGAAGTTGTTAGAACTTAATCAGAGTGAGGAAAGCATCAGCATGAGCAAAGGAGTGGTGGTGATGAGAGTTTGATGACATATGAGAGACTGATCAAATAAGTATAGACGTTAAGGATAAAGGAGGCCAGATTTCTCTTCATTAGAGAAGGAAGTTTTAAATATGGACAGGGAGAAAACAAGAATAAACTCTTAGGTGTTAGAGTGAAATTAGAGTATTGATATGAATCCATGATCTTTCTTGACTTACAATGGGGTTATGTCCAATAAATCCATTATAAGTTGAAAATACTACCTAACTGTCCTTCAACAGATGAATGAATAAAGATGTGGACTATATACCCAATGGAGTATTATTCATCCATGAGAAAAAAAGGAAATTCTTCCATTGTAATCACACGGATGGACTTTGAGGGCATTAAACTAGATAATGTTTCCTTCATAGTTTCATTGAGTTAGACAAGGCTGTGGTTCATGTGATCAGTTTGATTAGTTTTCTGTTATTTTGGTTTTCATTCTGTCTGCTCTCTGATGGATAAGGATAAGAAGCTATGGAAACTTCCTAATGTGAGAGATTGACTGTGGGAGAAACTGGGTCTTGTTCTGGTGGGCAAGGCCATTCTCAGTAAGTCTTTAATCCAGTTTTTTTTGATGGGCGGGGCTGTGTTCCCTCCCTGTTGTTTGACCTGAGGCCAAACTATGGCAGAGGTAATGAAGATAATGACAACCTCCTTCAAAAAGTCCCATGTACACACTGCTGCACTCAGTGCCCCTGACCCTGCAGCAGGCACCCTCAGACCCACATCTCTGCCAGAGAATCCTGGACACTCACAGCCAAGTCTAGGTCAGTCTCTTGTGCCTTTTCCTGGGTTCTGGTGCACACGAGATTTTGTTTGTGCCCTCCACGAGTCCGTTTCTCCAGTCCTGTGTAAGATCTGGCAGCTCTATGGTGGAGTTAATGGCGACCTCCTCCAAGAGGGCTTATGCCACACCCAGGTCTGCTGCACCCAGTGCCCCTGCCCCTGCATCAGGCCACTGCTGACCCGTACCTCCACAGGAGACATAAAAATACTCAAAGGTCTGGCTCAATCTCTGTGGGGTCTCCTGGTGTGTGCATAAGGTTTTGTTTCAGCCCTCCTAGCATCTCTGGTGGGTCTGGGGTTTGATTCTAAATGTAATTTCACTGCTCCTACCATCTTGCTGGGGCTTCTCCTTTGTATTAGTCAACAGAAGAGTCCAAAATGCAGTACTTGGATGCAATCTTAAAAACGACAGAATGATTTCTGCTCATTTCCAAGGCAAATCATTCAGTATCACAGTAATCCAAGTCTATTCCCCAACCAGTAATGCTGAAGAAGCTGAAGTTAATGGTTCTATGAAGACCTACAAGAACTTCTAGAACTAACAGCCAAAAAAAAAAAAAAAATGTCCCTTTCATTATAGGGGACAGGAATGCAAAAGTAGGAAGTCAAGAGATATGTAGAGTAACAGGAAAATTTAACCTTGGAGTACAAAATGAAGCAGGGCAAAGATAAACATAGTTTTTCCAAGAGAACACACTGTTCATAGCAAACATCCTCTTCTGACAACATAAGAGAAGACTCTACACATGGACATCACCAGATGGTCAATACTGAAATTAGATTGATTATATTCTTTGCAGCCAAAGATGAAGAAGCTTTAGACAGTCAGCAGAAACAAGACCAGGAGCTGACTGTGGCTCAGATCATGAACTCCTTATTACCAAATTCAGACTTAAGTTGAAGAAAGTAAGGAAAAGCACTGGACCATTCAAGTATGTCCTAAATCAAATCTCTGACAATTATACAGTGGAAGTGACAAATAGATTCAAGGGGTTAGATCTGATAGACAGAGTGCCTGAAGAACTGTGGACAGAGGTTTGTGACATTGTATAGGAGGCGAGGATCAAGACCATCCCCAAGAAAAAGAAATGCAAAAAGGCAAAATGGTTGTCTGAGGAGGTTGGAAGGTTGTTGGAAGAGGGTGTTTACTATAACCAAATGTTCCAAGGAACAACACAAACAGATGGCATTGCTATTTACTGAGAGTATTTATTTTGCAGGGAAACATCAAAAACATATTTTTTTAACTATTAGTTTTGAGGTTCTTATTAGACATTCAATTCAAATTCTTCTTCTTTGAATTAGGTGAAGATCAAGGCTGACAGAAATATATGTGGGAACATTTGCCTATGGAGGTATTCAAAGCCACAGGTCAAGGTTCGATTGGATAGGAGAGAGTATACATAGAGAAGAGCGTCCAACACTGAATTGTGGAGCATTGCAATATTTAGAAATCACCCCTAAAGGAAAGCCAAAGCAAAGGAAACTGCAAAGGGGCTGCATCAAGGTAGGAAGAAATGCAAAAGATTGTGCTGTTTATAAAATCTAACAGAAAATATTTCAAGAAGAGAGGAGATACAACTGTGTCAACTATTACTAAGATATTAAATAAAATCAGATATGAAATTGACTATTGGATTTGGCAGCAAGCAAATCACTAATAATCTTAGTAAGAGCTGTTTCAAGAGACCTGGGGGGATTGATACCAAAGGGTTGAGATGAGAGATGGGAAAATAAAAGTTTGTAGTGTTAGTTGTTTATCAGTCTTTGAATGTTAAAAGGGAGAAAATGATGAAATAACAGAGAAATAAATTGTGAGAGGAAACTTCTTGAGTTGGAAAGAAAGCACTGAATCAGAGCAAAAGTGTAACGATTGGATCTAAGAACAAAGATGCATTTCACATTATTACAAGAAAGGAGGCAGAGTTCCATACAGAGCCAGGCAGGCTATTAGACTGGACAGGCAGAAGAAGAAATTATTGATACATATTTGCATTTGTTTTTCTTCAACGATTTATTAGTCAATCAACAATTTACAGTCCAATGAAAGAGAAGTTAGCATTGACTGGGGTGGAGGGACAATAAGGAGGAAGATATGCTCAGGTTTCTAAAAGAGTGAGAAAAGAAAGAATTATAAAGATTAAGTGGAAATATAAGTATCCATTTGAGATTTACAGTAAGAAGAGCAAGGACATTTATGTGATTGTCTCCAGCAATCTTCAGGTACTCAGGTACAAGTGTGTGATTTTGGGACGCAACCAAGATTAGGGTTTTGTCAGGTGAACAGGATGGTACACAAGAGGGAAATGAAAGTATTTGCAAGACGTTTATAATTATTATTGTGGACCTGGTGAAATCTAAGCCAGTTTATAAAAAGCTGCTAGCTGTTTAGCAAAACTCACTGTCTTTCTCAAAAATTCACTAAGAGTTCATATGCCGCAACTAGAGATCCTGCATGCAGTAGCAGAGATCAAAGATTCTACAAGCTGACTCTAAGACCTGGAGCAGCCAAAGAGAGAAAGAAAGAAATATTTTAAAAAGAAAAGAAACCTCTACTAGTTCTGGAGATATGTTTCCCTAGACTCAGGGACATCAGTACTAAAAGAAAGTAAAGTCTGATCATATCCATTCATGTACTTTCAAGGAGCTAAGTCATCTTCTGATTTCTGTAATTTCAATGAAAGCAGCAGAGATTCTCTCTCTCTAATCCTGAATTATTATGATCTTGGGAGACCATTTAGAAGCTTAAATTCAAAACTTTACCTAGAGGGACGGTCCTAAGATGGCAGAGGAATAGGATGGGAAGACCACTTTCTCCCTCACAAATTCAGCAAAAGAACATTTCAACGTAGAGTAAACTTCACAAAACAACTTCTGAATGCTGGCAGAAGACATCAGGCACCCAGAAAAGCAGATCATTGTCTTCAAAAACAGGTAGGAAAAAATATAAAAGACAAAAAAAAAGAGACAAAAAAGGTAGGTAGGGAGCTCTGTCCTGGGAAGGGAGTCTTAAAAAGAGAGAGGTTTCCAAACACCAGGAAACACTCTCGCTGCCGAGTCTGTGGCGAGCCTTGGAAGCACAGAGGGCAACATAACAGGGAGGAAAAATAAATAAATAATTAAAAACAACAGATTACAAGCCTAACAGTACTCCCCCAGTGGAGAAGCAGTGCAGACGCCTGCATCCGCCACTAGCAAGCAGGGGCTGGGCAGGGAGGCGCTGGCTGCAGTGCTTTTTAAGAATCGGGCTGGAATGCCCCGAGCATAACCAGAGTGAACTAACTTGGGCTAGCAAACCAGACTGCGATCACTACCACGCAAAAAGCTCTAACATAAGACACCACCAGGCCTGTGCACACAACAAAGGATAGAACAGAATTAGCTGGCTGCAGACCATCCCCATCCAGTGACAGGCAGCGAGAGCCAGAAGGGCCAGAAGGGGTCAATTGCAGCCCCAGAGAAACATTAACTTCCAAACTGGAAGCAAGTTTCGTTGCTAACTAAGACTTCTTGGGGTTCTGGACAGTCACCATCTGCCTAAGAAGGGGCGCCAATTGTACACCCAGAAAACTGAGCAGCAGGGACAGGAAAGGTGATAAGTCGCAGCAACCACGCTCACCAAACACCTGAGCTGCTCGGACCTAGGAAGGGCACAAAACGCAGGCCCAACCAAGTCTGCACCTCTGAGGACTACCTGAGTGCCTGAGCCTGAGCTGCTTAGACCAGGGAGGTGCATGCAGCCCAAGGCCAGCCTCAGACAGTTCCTGGCAGAGCAACCTAGAGCCTGAGCAGTGTATGCTAGGAGCAGGGGCAGGGCCAGCATGGCTGAGGCACTACAAGTACACCCCAGTGTTATTTGTTTGGAGCATCCCTCCCTCCCCACAGCGCAACTGAACAAGTGAGCCTAAAAAAAAAAAAAGGGTCCACCACCGTCCCCCTTGTGTCAGGGCGGAAAACAAACACTGAAGAGACCAGCAAACAGAAGAAGCTAAAACAGAGGGAACTGCCTTGGAAGTATAGATCTTAAGAAATATAAGCCAGACCCAAGGAACTATCCGAAAATGAACTGACCCCACACTGTCCACAACAACACCAGAGAAAGTCCCAGATATACCTTTACTATTTTAATGATCATTCTTTTTTTTGTTTGTTTTGGTTTTTTTCTTCTTCTTTTTTAAATTTATTTTAACAATTTTTAATTTTTAAGTTCTTAAAGCAAATGCCATTTTTTTGTGTGGTTGTTGCTTTTTTATATATAATTCTTGTGACTTTTTTTTTTCTTTCTTCTTCTTCTTTTCTTTAATATTTTATTTTTGAAAATCCAACCTCTACTCTAGATTTTTAATCTTTGTTTTTTGGTATTTGTTATCAATTTTGTACCTTTGGAAACCCATTCTTCAGTACCCATTTTTACTTGAGAGCAAGATTACTGGCTTGACTGCTCTCTCTTCCTTTGGACTCTCCTTTTTCTCCACCAAGTTGCCTCTGTCTCCTCCCTCCCTCTTCTCTTGTCTACCCAACTCTGTGAATCTCTGTGTGTTTCAGACGGTGGAGAACACTTAGAGAACTGTTTACTGACTGGATCTGTCTCTCTCTTTTTCATTTCCCTCTTTTACCTTCCTGGCCACCTCTGTCTACTTCCTCCCTCTCCTCTTCTCTGTATAACTCTGAGAATATCTCTGAGTGGTCCAGACAGTGGAGCACACATAAGGAAGTGATGGCTAGATTTCTCTCTCCTCTTCTGATCCCACCTCATCTTATTCCATTAACCTCTAACTGCTGCCTCCCTCTTCTCTTCTCCAAGTAACTCAGTGAACCTCTCTGGGTGTTCCTCAATGTGGAGAAACTTTTCATCTCTAACCTAGATGTTTTATCATCAGTGCTGTGTAGATGGAGAAGTCTTGAGACTACTGTAAAAATAAAACTGAAAACCAGAAGCAGGAGGCTTAAGTCCAATCCTGAGAACATCAGAGAACTCCTGACTCCAGAAAACATTAATTGATAGGAGCTCATCAAATGCCTCCATACCTACACTGAAACCAAGCACCTCCTAAGGGCCAATAAGTTCCAGAGCAAGACATACCATGCAAATTCTCCAGGAACACAGGAACATACACCAGAACTTCAATATACAGGTAGCTCAAGTTACTCAAAACAATTGACATCTCATAACTCATTACTGGACACTTCATTGCACTCTAGAGAGAAGAAATCCAGCTCCAGCCACCAGAACTCCAATACAAGCTTCCCTAACCAAGAAACTTTGACAAGCCACTGATACAGCCCCATCCACAGGAAGGAAACTCCATAATAAAGAGAACTCCACAAACTGCCAGAATACAGAAAGGCCACAACAAATGCAGTAATATAACCAAGATAAAGAGACACAGGAATACCCAGCAGGTAAAGGAACAGGAGAAATGCCCACCAAACCTAACAAAAGAGGAAGACATAGGGNTGCATTGTGAATTATACATTGATAGGTATAAAATAACCCTCAATGTTGAGTTTAAATATTACTTTGATGTCCAGAATTTACATTTGACAGCACACTCAAATAATGATGAGAACAATAAAAGCTTAATGAGATAGGCTGCTAGGTACAGCACTTCAGAGAGCAAACAACTGACATCAGCCATCACAATGGAAAAATAAAAGCCCCTTATCCAGCCCTAATCCATCGTACCCTCCCAGAGACCACTGACTGGAGAAGTGATCAGGTTTTCTTGAGGAAAGATCTTGAAGCACAACTATAAGTATAATGGTTAGTATTCCTCTGACATTTCCCCAAGGAAATGTAAGTTAATTGCCATGGCAACTGTGTACTGGGGAAAGGGATCACATGCTTTTTGAAGACCAACAGATACAGAGTCTGAGCTAATACTAATAGCAGAACACTCGGCTGCCAGTGTAGTGTACTAGTTAGAGTAGGGGCTTTGAAGGTCAGGTGTATCATTCCTACACATCCTAATTTTATCTCACACTTAGTACAATGGCTTATTTACCCAAGTTCTGAGTGTATAATTTTGGTAGAAATACTTAGAAGCTGTCAGAACTGTCATATTTGTATCCTGACACATGTAGTAGGAGACATGATAGGAAAAATCAAGTGGAAGCCCCAGAAACTACACCCAACATTGCCCAACCAAGACTGTAACATAAGAAGCAATATCTCACCACTGCAAAAAAACTTAAAAGGATACAGGTATGGAGATCCCCATCATATCTCTATTCAATTCAGTTGTCTGATTCCTGAACAAAAAGAGATTAACTGTGGCAGATGAGGGTGATTTACTGTGAACTTATCCAGGTAGTTGCCCCAATCACAGCTCCTCTGGTGGATGTGCTATATTTACTAGTAAAATCAATACAGCTTCTGGCACTTGATAAGCAGCTATCAGTGCAGCAAAAGTGTTAACTCACAACACTAGCAAGAATCAAAGACAGCTTAGTTAGCATTATGTGACAGGAACAGCAATACATTTTTACTGTCTTGCCCCAGAACTACATTAACTCTCTTGTTTTCTGTTCTAATACAGTATGTAGGGACCCTGATCTTCCTGACATTCCATTGAACTTTATGCGGGTCCACTACATTAATGCCCGGGTGTTAGTTGGACCAAGTGAGCAAGATGCCCTAGAATCACCTGTAGGGCAGAGCGTAAGAATCAAGGAAAGCTCCTGCATCAGCAAGTTGTTTAAAGTTACAGAAGATGCACCTACTATCTCCAGGCCCCCCAGGATAACTCATCTAAGGTTAAGAGCCAGGTGCTGTGTGCCGGTCATTATATCTTGCACCTTATACCTGCAAGAAAGGGGTACAGTGCTTTCTGGGTCTTATTGGGTTTTAGAGGTGGCATTAACTACCCATGAAATACAGCCTTTATTTATTTATCAAATGTCTTAGGTTGGACTCTCTAGTAGCATTCTCCAAGGTAAAAGTGTAAGTAGAACAAGCAGTTTATTTGAAAGGGCAATCTAAGCAAGTTAGAGAGAAGAGGGGAGGATGTCATTAAGGATGTGTTGCATCAAGATTAACATCATGTGACATGATCCTCTATATAGAAAACCCCAAAGACTCCACCAGAAAATTACTAGAGCTAATCAATGAATATAGTAAAGTTGCAGGATATAAAATCAACACACAGAAATCCCTTGCATTCCTATACACTAATAATGAGAAAGTAGAAAAAGAAATTAAGGAAACAATTCCATTCACCATTGCAACGAAAAGAATAAAATACTACCTAAAGAAACTAAAGACCTATATATAGAAAACTATAAAACACTGGTGAAAGAAATCAAAGAGGACACCACTAGATGGAGAAATATACCACATTCATGGATTGGAAGAATCAGTATAGTGAAAATGAGCATACTACCCAAAGCAATCTACAGATTCAATACAATCCCTATCAAGCTACCAGCAGTATTTTTCACAGAGCTAGAACAAATAATTTCACAATTTGTATGGAATTACAAAAAACTTCGAATAGCCAAAGAAATCTTGAGAAAGAAGAATGGAACCAGAGGAATCAACCTGCCTGACTTCAGCCTCTACTACAAAGCCACAGTCATTAAGACAGTATGGTACTGGCACAAAGATAGAAATATAGACCAATGGAACAAAATAGAAAGCCCAAAGATAAATCCACACCTGGTGGCAAGACACTCTCCAACATAAATCACAGCAGGATCCTCTATGACCCACCTCCCAGAATACTGGAAATAAAANACTAATAGATGGAGAAATATACCATGTTCATGGATTGGAAGAATCAATATTGTGAAAATGAGTATACTTCCCAAAGCAATCTACAGATTCAATGCTATTCCTATCAAGCTACCAGCGGTATTTTTCACAGAGCTAGAACAAATAATTTCAAGATTTGTATGGAAATACAAAAAACCTCAAATAGTCAAAGCAATGTTGAGAAAGAAGAATGGAACTGGAGGAATCAACTTGCCTGACTTCAAGCTCTACTGCAAAGCCACATTCATCAAGACCTTATGGTACTGGCACAAAGACAGAAGTATAGATCAACGGAACAAAATAGAAAGCCCAGAGATAAGTCCACACACCTATGGACACCTTATCTTCGACAAAGGAGGCAAGAATACACAATGGATTAAAGACAATCTCTTTAACAAGTGGTGCTGGGAAAACTGGTCAGCCACTTGTAAAAGAATGAAACTAGACCACTTTCTAACACCATACACAAAAATAAACTCAAAATGGATTAAAGATCTAAACGTAAGACAAGAAACAATAAAACTCCTAGAGGAGAACATAGGCAAAACACTCTCTGACATAAATCACAGCAGGATCCTCTATGATCCACCTCCCAGAATACTGGAAATAAAAGCAAAAATAAACAAATGGGATCTAATTAAAATTAAAAGCTTCTGCACAACAAAGGAAACTATAAGCAAGGTGAAAAGACAGCCTTCAGAATGGGAGAAAATAATAGCAAATGAAGCAACTGACAAACAACTAATCTCAAAAATATACAAGCAACTTATGCAGCTCAATTCCAGAAAAATAAATGACCCAATCAAAAAATGGGCCAAAGAACTAAATAGACATTTCTCCAAAGAAGACATACGGATGGCTAACAAACACATGAAAAGATGCTCAACATCACTCATTATCAGAGAAATGCAAATCAAAACCAAAATGAGGTACCATTTCACACCAGTCAGAATGGCTGCGATCCAAAAGTCAACAAGAAATAAATGCTGGAGAGGGTGTGGAGAAAAGGGACCCTCTTACACTGTTGGTGGGAATGCAGACTAGTACAGCCACTATGGAGAACAGTGCGGAGATTCCTTAAAAAATTGCAAATAGAACTTGCCTTATGACCCAGCAATCCCACCGCACCAAGGAAACCAGAATTGAAAGAGACACTTGTGCCCCAATGTTCATCACAGCACTATTTATAATAGCCAGGACATGGAAGCAACCTAGATGTCCTTCAGCAGACGAATGGATAAGAAAACAGTGGTACATATACACAATGGAGTATTACTCAGTCATTAAAAAGAATTCATTTGAACCAGTTCTAATGAGGTGGATGAAACTGGAGCCAATTATACAGAGTGAAGTAAGCCAGAAAGAAAAACACCAAAACAGTATACTAACACATATATATGGAATTTAGAAAGATGGTAACGATAACCCTGTATGCGAGACAGCAAAAGAGACACAGATGTAAAGAACAGAGTTTTGACCTCTGTGGGAGAGGGCAAGGGTGGGATGATTTGGGAGAATGGCATTGAAACATGTATTCTATCATGTAAGAAACAAATCGCTAGTCTATGTTTGATACACGATGCAGGATGCTTGGGTCTGGTGCACTGGGATGACCCAGAGAGATGATATGTGGAGGGAGGTAGGAGAGGGGTTCAGGGTTGGGAACTCATGTACACCTGTGGTGGATTCATGTCAATGTACGGTAAAACCAATACAGTATTGTAAAGAAAATAAAAATTAAAAAAAAGAGAGAAAAAAAAAAACTTCACCTAGAGAGGTTCAAGTCCATCTACAGAGGCCCAAGTCCTTGGGTCAGTACTGAAACTCACACCATGGACAAATGATACCTCCTACTAGCCTTAATGCTCCAATTCCTTAACTTACTGTTTAAGAGAACATTTACATGTACCTGGTATGACTCCTTGCAGCAGAAACCCAATATATATTTGTTATTTATTTTTTATGCTTCCTAGAAGCATACTTTTTCTGTCAATGCAACCAATGGTATCTAATGAAGGCACCCACCTCCATCCCAAAGAATATGATTCTAAACCAAAACAATTTGCTATTGCTGCCATTGTTATTATCACACACACTTTGTTATTGTTATTAAACTCTTTCCTGCCAAAATGTAAGGAAGATTTCATGTTAACAGCTGTTATAATTCTGTACACTTATATAATTGCAATGCTAGTTTGTAAATACTAAGTGTCATATAAATGGTGAGCAAGATCAATAATAATGGGTTTGATTTTATTTAAATGCCTTGCAGCACAAGAAGCTGATTATTTGGTTTCAAATCTGAGAAAGTAGTTGAGAATATTCAATGAAAGAAGATCATAAATTTCCTATAGTCTTCAAAATATTTCCAGCAAATTAACTTACAATGCAGTAAAAAAATATTTGTGTTGAGAATATAGGAGAGCTAGTACATGCATTCAACTTAACTATGAGTCATATATCTTTGTTCAGGGAGAGTCAGAAAATAAAGATTCTTAAAGATAAGAATGGACATGAATTTGAGCAAAGTCTGAGAGATAGTAAAGGACAAAGGAGCCTGGCATGCTGCAATCCATGGGGTCACAGAATTGAACATGACTCAGCAACTGAATTACAACAACTTCAAGATAAAAGAACCTTTTGGAATATAGTTGAATCCTCTTTACAAATGTAGAAACTCAGACTCACAAATTGTATGCCTCCACTCCTAATTAGCATTGAATTTTAAGAGTAGTCTCATGAAACTGATAGCTTTTTAAAAAGAATTGAGATCTCGAGGAACTTCATAGAGCATTAGGGAATGTGCAGAGGGAGCATAAAAGTAAGAAGGTAGACAAGGTAAGAAGGAAATGACCTCATTGGAGACTAGACTTTGGGTGGTTCAGTGACTGGTGAGATAAACACAGGTTGGAGAGAGGAAGCTGAGTACTCATCATCTCCTATGACAAATTTTACTCAACAAAGGAAGAGGACAAGCCCCAAACTTTCCACTGCATATCATCTTATCAGTAGCGATTTCCTGGCTTCCTAAGAGGTAGGGAAAGTTGCATTTTGTCAACTGTTAGAGCAGTGGTTCCAGAGAAGGCAATGCCACCCCACTCCAGCACTCTTGCCTGGAAAATCCCATGGATGGAGGAGCCTGGTAGACTGCAGTCCATGGGTCGCTAAGAGTAGGATATAACTGAGCTACTTCACTTTCACTTTTCACTTTCATGCATTGGAGAAGGAAATGGCAACCCACTCCAGTGTTTTTGCCTGGAGAAACCCAGGGACGGGGGAGCCGAGTGGGCTGCTGTCTATGGGGTTGCACAGAGTCAGACATGACTGAAGTGACTTAGCAGCAGAGCAGTGGTTCTAAAGCAGAGTGTGCACAACTCTTATGATTCATTAGGGCATAGAAAAAATGGTGAAACTTACTCTCTCTATAATATATGTGTTATATATATGCAATATCCCCAAATTATGTGAAGTTAAGCCTGCTTAGCTTAATTTCATATAATTCATTTTATATATGAATTGACCCTGACAATGAGTTGCACATTCTTTTTTCTACCAAATGCAAGTATTTAAAATGTTTAACTGTTTCGTGATGAAATGTTAACAGCATGCTAACAAAAACTCTCAACAAAATAAATGCAGTTAATCTGTCCCTTCATTATAAAGTTGAGTTTAGGGAAATGAAAGAGGAAAGCTAAGTTTCAAAAGAAAAAACCTGTACAATGGTATGAAATCTGAAAAGTGATGTGTAGAAATCTTTGAGTTATTTCAAAATGTTGTTACCTAAAACAATGCATGTCATTTACTAGGCCTCTAATTACTGCTCACTTAAACTTAGAATCCATATTTTTCAACTTGTTAAGGATGATCTTCCAAGTAATTTTAAACATATTTGTTGGAAATATCATAATGCAGCACCTTCCAGTTATTTTGCTTAAATGGTGATTGGCTCCCAAGAAAATGGAAATTCATTAAGTGAATTTCAAGGAAAACATGGACATAATTAGAGAATTTTGTTGAAAATAAATATCATAATAATAAAAATAAAATAAATATTAAATTTAATCCAACAATGCCTAACTTTCATTTGAATCTAGAGATCTGTGGGATATCTTTTCCAGCATTTAATACTGACCAATGGAATAAAGTGAACTAATGATAACATCTTCATATTATCATATAACAAATTTTAAAATAAGATTTTATAGTAAATCAAAATCCACATTGTTCTCCTTAAGAGTGTACTTAATAATAAATAAAATTAGTCAATAAACAAATTAAATTTTAAAATATTTTATTTTCTTTGTCTCATCTCAAACACTTTGAGATAGATCATTTCATTTTTATTTATGAGAAAGAGATACTGGATATTATTAAGTCCATTTTGCAGATGATAAAAATAAGCACACTGAAAGAAATAAATGCCGGCAATTGTCAGAGCCAGGATTTAAATTCTAATCTCTTGACATATACTGAAATACTTTTTCTCTATACTTCTAATCAAACCAAACATACCAAATAGCCCAAATCTTTCTTCTAAATTACCTTGCACCTCCAGTTTACACATCTCCCCCCAGCTCACATCTTTTGGGAAGCTTTTTTTTTTTTCAAAGCCAGCTTGGACTACAGTCTCTTTCTAAACTCCCTGAGGCAGACCCTTTGCTGACCAGTCACAACACTGGTCACCTCGCTTCATAATCTACCACATCTTTGTTCTCAGCACAGCACAAGAGATTCCCAGAGCACAGAGTCAGGCATGAGGCAGGGCTCAGTGTCCTTGCTGAATGAATGATTAGATTTATTCATTTGTATTGCCAATGCATACACGCTCAGTCACTTCAGTCATGTCGGAATCTTTGCGAACCTACAGACTGTAGCCCACCAGGCTCCTCTGTTCATGGGATTCTCCAGGCAAGAAAATTGGAGTGGACTGCCATGCCCTCCTCAAAGGGATCTTTCCAATCCAGATATAGAACCCACGTCTCCTGTGTCTCCTGCATTGCAGGTGGATTATTTGCCTACTGAGTCACTTGGAAAGTGCTTGTATCACTCCTGTGGTACCTAAAGCATTTCAACCTTTTAAAGTCAAATCTAGGAGGTCCTCAGAGACCAGTATGAGAGGAGGTAATTAGTGGGAGAAAGCTTGTTTGGGAATAATAGCTAAGGGCTCAGTTATATGATTTGCACTGTAGGCTCAGTTAAACTCTTTAAAATAGCCTTCAAATGTCTTCCAAGTCTGAGGCAAGCAGAATTTGTTTCCCTTGAGGTACACAAAGCCAGATTCTCTCCTTGTCCTCCTCTATGTCCCAGACAAAGCCCAGCAGGTCAGATCTTGGGAGGTCCAGGCCAACAGCTGCTGAGTACTCTCAGCACAGTGTCTGACAGAGAGGTCCTGGCATCAAGCATTTGGAGCATAAAAGCAGGGCTGACTCGAGAGCTGAACTTGGTTCTTTAGAAGCTGCCATCTGGATATGCTCCATCTCAGAGAAAACTGCTGGGCTCAGAAGTTCCTCAGGAAGAAGGGGCTCCAGGCGCACCTTTGAGCATCATTGAACCGTTTTGTGTGTATTCAGTCGTTCACTTGTGTCTGACTCTTTGCAACCCCATGGACTGTAGCCTGCCAGGCTCTTCTGTCCATGGAATTTTCCAGGTAAAAATACTGAAGTGGGTTGCCGTTTCCTTCTCCAGGAGATCTTCCTGAACAAAGAATAGAACCTGAGTCTCTGTAGTCTCCTGCACTGGCAGGCAGATTCTTTACCACTAGCGCCACCTGGGAAGCCAAATTTTAAAATGAGATTTATACTCATTGGACCACAGGAATAGTACCTAATGAGAAATGGTCCCTCTGTTATAAAGCCTTACCCAGGCATATAATGACAGTGTTTGGCATAAATCAAGCTTCTTTTTTGGCTCAGCTGGTAAAGAATCTGCCTGCAACGCAGGAGACATGGGTTTGATCCCTGGGTTGGGAAGATTCCCTGGAGAAGGGAAAGTCAACCCACTCCAGTATTCTGGCCTAGAGAATTCCATGGACTATATAGTTGCAAAAAGTTGGACACAACTGGGTGACTTTCACTTTTACTTTCATTGGCATAAATCTGGTGTTTACCTGCAAGAGGCCAAATGAAAGCAGATGATGTCCTAGGTTAGAGTTGTAGCTCAAGATCAAGTAGAGTCAAAGTAAGTAGACACCATCTCCCAAACATGCCAACTGAATGCTGGGGGCCTTCTCTTCTCCCTAGTGGGAGGTCCTCTCTGCTCTGCTTACTTGAAAAATAAATAAAACATATTTGCAGACAAAGGATAAGCCCCAAATGAGAGATACAAAGGAGACATTATTGAACTGATAAAAATTTTTAAATAGAAAAGTTTCCTTCGCCTCAAGAGATACACACTTAGAATTGTTTGCATTTTGACTTAAATCAATGCATTAATAAATGAGCTATCACTTTTGGGAAAAAAGTATTTGCTTCTTCTGAATCTAATTGCCAAGATTTGTTGGCTTTCATACAAAAACTGGATTTTGCCTCAACTGACCTTATTTCAGAACTGAAGTGGTTAGCTCCTGAGTGGGCACAGTATTAGTAATAACTCCACATGATTCTCATATAGCTTAGTTCCCAAAGTTTTGCTAAATATTGTGTTTACTACACCTCTCTGAAGCCAGGAGATAATTATAGACAAAAAGCTGTAGAGAAGTTAAATCCAGCTTACTACTCAGGATCACAGTTTCAAGTAACACCAGGACCTGAGCATGAATTCTCCCAATCCTTGTCTTTCATGGTGTTCTGGGAGAGCTGATTTCAGTCCATTCCCAAGTGCTCCCCATTCTTAGCTCCTTCTGTGCCCCTGGTTGTGACCCAGGAGCATGAAAGGAACATGTTCAGATCTTCATCTTTGCATTTCCCCCTGCACTTGCTGATGCTTAAAAATCAGCCAGAATATGGTCATCAATTATTTTACAAAATGATATGTGTTACTATATTAAGCTGAATCAATAGAAAAGGGAAAGAAATAGAAGCATGTACTAATCAATAAACTCTGGGGGAACAGCCCTAACAGCTAATTGCCTAGGATTCTGCCCCGATTTGTTTATTATACTCATTCATTCCCTCAAATAGGTAAGAGTTTCTCTTAATGTGGGAGGCAGTCTGTGTTACCACTCTGCAATCTCCCTGTACCCACGTCTCCTGCCTTATCTCAGGGCTGTGTGCAATAATGCCTTTTGTTCAAAACAAAATCTCTCTTAACTGTTTATTTTCTATCTCCTGCTGGTGAGCCAGGTACACATCTGGTGAGGGCAGAGAGAACGGGCAAAGGCAGTCTGCTTCTTTCACAGCCTCCAGAGAGACATTTAAGCTACTGGAACAGCTGTTTATTAACAAGTATCATCTTCATCATTCACTTTGAGATGTCTTCTCTCTCTACTCAGTAACATGGAGAGGCAGAAAGAATGCAATGATAATTAAGTTTTATTTATAGCATCTTTCTATGCTATCAGATTATCCTATCCATGAACAATGCAACTACTAAATGAGGATAATTGAACAAAGAAAATCTAAGTAGTGTAAATGGAGAAAATATTTTAAATATGGAACATTTAATTAAAAAACATTTGAAACATTGTCTCAAAAGATATAAAGTCACTGAAGTGGTGAGATGAATGAAAGCCTCTTTGGGACAAAAGCTGCAGTTAGAAAAACACACACAGCAGAAGAATGTGGCTGTGACCACCTAGTAAATGCTTCTGAGAAGTTTCAAAGGAGGCTTTGCTGTCTGTGTGGGTGACACATAACAGGAGAAATAAGAAAGAAGCTTAGAGTAAAAGTTAACACTCCTAGAAATGGAACCAATAGGTACAGCCAAGGACAGAGGTTCTACATTGATTTATCCCTAGTTGTCTGACCTGGCTTTTCTCTTACTTAATCATTATCAACCCTTTTATTGCTAATCTTTCAATACCAGCAATGACTGACTCTTTTCACCAGGCTTCTCAAAACGCCCAGCCTTCAACATTACCAACTTCATCTGGACCTTCATGGTATCCACTGTTTTTAACTTCACATTTGACTCCCCTCTCAGTGTTATGTGTTCTTGATGTGTGTGTGTATAATAATATATTTCTTATTCATGCATTTGTTGCATCCAAAATAGTTTTGAATATCTGTTATGTGCAATGCTAAAGACGCAGTAGAAAATAAGAATCGATATCTGACATCTAGAGGAGAATCAGAAAGGAAATACGTGATATCAGTAGAGTGTAGTAAATAATCTGAAGACATAAAGACAAATTTGTGTGGGATGGGAAACACAAGTTTCTAAAAGGAGCTATTCTGAAAGGATCAGAAACTTTTTTTTTCCAGGAAAGGTGAAACTGATGCTGAAATGTGCATTACCCAGAGGAAGAGAGTTTCTCCACAATGACTTGATATGTGGTCTGAACTCACTGCAGACTTTCTGATTCCCATGAAATAAGCACCTTCTTTAAAATATTCATCTCTTCCCTTCCTGAGACCAGCCATCTGTATGGAGTCAAAAGTTTTCTATATAAATGACAGATTACTGCTAGGAAACCCTAGTAAACTAGCATCTTTAACTATCTGGTGTCAGTTTTTTACATTAAATAGGTTAGTGATAAAATTATCTGTCTCCTCACTTAGCATGTTTTAAAATTATTTATTTTTGACTCTGTATATGTTTATTAAGATGAAAGCTTTGGCTATACCTCCATTTATTTGTTTCCTATGGTTTTAAAGTAAAAATCTGATATACATGAAGAGTGAAACCAAATCAATAGGCTCTTGGATTCCAACAAAAAGTTCTCAACAAGTCTTCTTATTCCAGGAGCTCAGATTGAAAAGACAAGAGAAGTCACCAGGATCTTTAGATTTTGTTTCCAGATTCATAAATGTGGACTTGAACCCCAACATAGAATCTCTCCTTTTTCAAATGTATTCGTATTTTCCAAAATTCAATTTTTGAATAAAGTTTGGCTGTAAGTACACAGTGAATTCAAATGGATTAGTCAAGATCACACTGATGCTTTATTCTCCTTGCTGTTGTTCAGTCACGTCATCATGTCCAACTTTAGGATCCCATGGACTGCAGCACGCCAGGCTTCCTTGTCCTGCACTGTCTCCCAGAGTTTGCTCAAGTTCGTGTCCATTGAGTCAGTGAAGCTATCTAACCATCTCATCCTCTGTCGCCCTATTCTCCTGTTGCCTTCAATCTCTCCAAGCATCAGGGCCTTTTACAATGTCACTCCCCTTAGAAAAGCATACATGAGCTGTACAAACCCAAGAGGAAAATATCTAACAGCAAATATCTACATCTCCACACACTCCCATGCCTCAATCACTTGCTTATCAATCCCTGGCAAGTCCCTGAAGCATGTAGCTAACCTGGAAACTTTCTCTACTGAAACTTTGCCTACCACTAGGCCAAGTTCATGAGTACATATGTGCTACCTTATGAATAGACTGACTCTAGGAATATATTTTGAGAATCAATAGTCATTTAGAAAGAATAATCAGCAGAGTAACACATAGTGCACAAATCTACCTGATTATACATATCTGAAAAAAGATATACACTTGATTTGCAGTTTAGTCCACATGAATGAGTCTACATGTTAGCACTGTGGTCTAAAAAAATCAGAAAACCTCAGTATAGCTGGATAGCACAACTAAGCAGTCTATGACCTAAGCAAATTGCTTAAGCACTGTGAGCCTCAAATAAGTTATCTAGAGTAGAGGCATTGGAATGAGGACTCATGCCTCAATACTTAAAACTAAAAGTCTGGACTAAAACTAAGCTACTGTTATGGCAGTTTTGTCTTAGTTACCAATCTTGTTAGCACTTTACTTCACATCTTTCATAATAGGAGAAACAGGTGAAAAAATTTTGTGAAGAGATCAATAATTTTGAAATTTGACAGAAACATTATTCATTATCTAGCCCTTTGCCTTGAGGGTATAAACATGGTCAATTATTATAGTCCTTCACCCTATAGCATACTCAAAAAGAGGTGAAGGGATTTGAGATTGTCACTCAATGAGTATTTATTGCTTGCCTACTATGTAGTGACTCAGATGGTAAAGAATCTGCCTGCAATGGGGGAAAACTGGTTTTGATCCCTGGGTTGGGAAGATCTCCTGAAGGAGAGCATGGCAACCCATTCCAGTATTCTTGCCTGGAGAATCCCCATGGATAGATGAGCCTGGTAGGCTACATACAGTCAACCGAGTTGCAAAGAGTCAGACACTTGAGGACTAAGCACAGCGCTATGTAGCAGAAGGGAATGAAACAAATCAAAAATTCTTTCATGAAGCTTATGTTCTGATAGGGCAGAAAGAGTCTGCCTGCAGTGCAGGAGTCCTGGGTTTGATCCCTGGGTTGGGAAGATACCCTGGAGAAGAGAATGACAACCCACTCCAGTATTCTTGCCTGGTGGGTTATAGCCTGTGGGGTCAAGAAGAGTCAGACATGACTGAGACACACTCACACACACACACACACACACACACACACACACACAGAGTTTTACCCTAAATCCAAATCAGGTTAAAAGGAATTTGATTATTCAAATTTTAACTTGATTATTCAAAATCAAAAGGAATGGGATTATTTTTGCTTTAGCACTCTATTTATAATGCTGAAAAGAAGAGAGAAAAAGCATTAGAGAATATCTTATCTTAAGCAGTTAAGATCTGGATCTATTCCCATCATTCCTGTCAATGTTATGAGAGAAAGTACATTCACTTTTATATTCTGTTAAATTTGTAGGGAGAACTAGATATCATTAAAACTTCTGAAATTGATCTATATCTGCTTTTTGTTCTTCAAGAAGAATTGAGAAAATAAGATCTGTCTTGACAACAGAGTCAAAAGAGATAATGTATGTGAAATTGCAAAAGGCATACTACGAGTCAAATGTAAATTTTTCTTACTCTTCTAACTGAGCCACATAAGGGTTAAGGGAATTTCCAACATAACACTGCAATAGCACGATATTGCTTCAGTTCCCCAAACAGGCTCAATTCAAATTAGACAGCTAAAAAGAAAAAAGAAAAACTGGTGAATAATTCATGAGCTGTGGTTTGAACCCAGGATATCTGGCCCACATCTCAGAGCTTAACCACTATGCTATGCTGTGCTATATTTGTCACCAAAAAAGGTAAAAAATTAGCTGTGGAGAAGAGAGGGAGTAATTCTATGGGATTAGCACCAACTCGAAACAGGATAATAGAAGCAGAGAGCAAACTATTCAATTGGAGAACTAGTTTGGAATGAGAATAATTTTCGTGAGTTAAATACTTTTGGGCGGTTAGACAATTTCAAAATGTTCCCCTCTTTCAGATATTATGGTTCAATAATGTTCTTACTTTCTCCTATAAAAGGAAAAACATATCCAGATTAAACTATAGTTGTTGCCGCAATACACTGACCCATCCCTGAGGGATAATACATTTACAGGATGTAAAACAATGCCAGGGTCTATTCCCAGACTTGAGAGGTCAAGGTAATGGCATAGTTCAATGAAGAACAATTAAAGGAAGTTCCATTTCGTCTGACTCCCTAAACTCGTACCAAAGGTGCTGAAAAGACCAATATGATCTTTGTTCTCCTTCTACACTGCTTACACATACAGTCTGCTTCCATGCCTGTGGCATAAGATACTGAAAGCTGACCTCTCCCCCAGGAGTCAGCCAATTGTCAGCCAACCTTCTCTGGCCCCAGACCATCTTCTGAGAATAAAAGCATCTAGTAGCTTAACTTTCTGTTATGCTCTTAAATATACTTTGCTAAAGTATTTTTAAAATAAAAAGTCTTTTTCCTACTGATAAAGTAAAGCATTGCAGAAAATTTAGAAAATATTTAAAAGCATGTATAATGAACCTGGAATCAACACTATATTTCTTTCATATGCATGTATATATGTGTAATCTAATTTTATACCTAATGTGTATGTATCATATATATATATCATTCACTTCTTGGAAAAGAAAATTGTGACACATTTAATATAATGTCTTTTAAATTTAATACTATACTGTGAACACATTCCTATATGATGAAATATTATTTTAAAGGCTCAGATTTTTACGAATTTCTTCAGGCTATAATGGAGTAGGTATTCCAATCAAATTTTTGAAGAAAGCTGGATAAAATATAAGAAACACATCAGTATGAAAGTATTGGAGAACTACCAAGACAATCAGGACTTGAGGGGCCAGTATTCCTAAGAGAAGGGAAATGAGATGTTGAAAGATCAGTATTCCCCCTGTGTTGCCCCTTGTGATATTGCTATTTGTAAGCACTTCAGGGCATAGGCCAAATAGAAAACTGGGAAACAAAAATTTACTAGGTTCCAGAGTTTCAGGGATGAGGAAAAAAGAAAGATGAAAAACACTCTGCACTGCTTCCCTCTCAAGGCACATGTCATTTATTAAATCATAAGTATTGAGAGTAAGTATTAAATTGTAAGTCTGAGGAAACTTTAGGAGATAGTGAGGGAAGGGGAAGCCTGGCACGCTGCAGTCCATGGGGTCTCGAAGAGTCAGACACAACTGAGTGACTGAACAATAAATTGAGAGTAAGGCTTTTCCAAGAAAACAATTAGGAAGTGGCTCATAAAAACATGAAGGGCTAAGTACATTTTTGAGTTTTCAGTGTTCTCATGGTTTTGGTGAAACAAAAATTGGAGTTCAGAATTCCCAGGAGGAGGTCCCTGTAAATGACTTAGGCCTTGATTTGAGACCCAAGAAGAGCCAGATCTTGGGAGAAAAAGCAAATGAGGAAGAGACCAACCATCACAAACACTATGAGCCAGTCTCAAGCTGCCCACATGGCCAAGATAATGTGGCCTGACTCTAACTGCCTGCTAGAAGAAAATTAATTTCTATTTTAAAAAAAAGTATCCAGAATCTCTATAATTGTTCATATGCAATGTTATGACATTAAAAATTACCAGGTATAGACGATTGGACCAAGTAAATAGAAGCTATGAAGAAAACACATGAAGTCATTAAGGTCGATTTTAAAATAATTTTGATTAATATGTTCAGCAAATTATATGACTAGATATGGAGCTTCAGAAAATAACTGGAAACTATAAAAAAAATTCAGTGAAAATTGTATAATAGAAAAAAATAACAACTGAAATTAAGAATTCAGTAGCTCCCGTTTATCAGTGATTAGTCATCTGAAAGATAACAGTAGAAAATATGAAATCTGAAGCACATAGAGAAAAGGAAGATGGAAATACAGAAAAGAATATATGAGAAATAAGGCACAATGTGAGAAGAAACTATGAATGTAATTAGAATTGAGTAGAAAGAGAATGGGTGAAGCAATAGTCCAAAAAATGATAATAGCCAAGAAGTCTTAAAAAAGAACGAAATACACCAAACTACAGATTTAGGTAGCATTACAAACACCAAGTACCATAAATAAGAGTAAACAAAACCAAAGCATTTTATAATAATACTGCTAAAACTAAAACAAAAAAATTTAGAATCAGTCATGAAAAAAGCCTATAGTTTTACACAGGACAACAATAATATTGAAATTGAAGTCTCAGAAAAAATTATGAAATCAAGAAGAGAATGGAAGAATATCTTTAAACTACTGAAGGAAACACACTGTCTTTCTAAAATTTAACATCCAGAGAAATATTCTGGAAAACTTAAGGTGAAATAAAGATATTTTTAGACAAAAACTAAGAAACTGTATTGTGAGTGAACTTACATTTAAATAAATACTAAAAGAGAGCTTTCAGGCAGACATAATATCTGATCCTATATTGAGATACAGAAATTCAGAAAGAAAGAAAGATCATAAATGTGGTAAAAATGTAAATAAATATAATTTGATATTGACTGTAGAACAGAATATTACTTAATATTTTGTAGAATTCTAAATACATGTAGAATTAAAATGATAACAAAATAGTAAAAAAAGAAAAATAGAAAGAGGAAGATAAAATTAAAATATCCTAAGTTTTTGCATTGTTTGAGAAGTGGTAAATGTGCAAATTTATAGTAGACTAAATTAACAAAGGATGCATGTTTAAATCTTTAGGGCACAACTAAAAGAAAATGGAATGATAATTTAAAACATTATTAACACAAAGTAACTTTAAAAGGAGATCAGCTCTGGGATTTGTTTGGAAGGAATGATGCTAAAGCTGAAACTCCAGTCCTTTGGCCACCCCATGCAAAGAGTTGACTCACTGGAAAAGACTCTGATGCTGGGAGGGACTAGGGGCAGGAGGAGAAGGGGACGACAGAGGATGAGATGGCTGGATGGCATCACCGACTCGATGGATGTGAGTCTGAATGAACTCCGGGAGTTGGTGATGGACAGGGAGGCCTGGCGTGCTGCGATTCATGGGGTCACAAAGAGTCAGACACAACTGAGCGACTGAGCTGAACTGAACTGAACTTTAAAAGAAAAATAAAAGAAAATAGAAAACAAATAGTGATTTGGTAGATATAAATATGATTCTATAAGTAATTACATAAAATGTAAATGGACTATCTATGTTAAGTGGAAGACTATCAGACTGAATAATAAAAGAAAAGTCTATTCTATTTATAAGAAAGGCAAGACAAGACAAATGTATTTAAGACAAGTCTTNAACTTTAAAAGAAAAATAAAAGAAAATAGAAAACAAATAGTGATTTGGTAGATATAAATATGATTCTATAAGTAATTACATAAAATGTAAATGGACTATCTATGTTAAGTGGAAGACTATCAGACTGAATAATAAAAGAAAAGTCTATTCTATTTATAAGAAAGGCAAGACAAGACAAATGTATTTAAGACAAGTCTTAAATACAAGACAGAACTTAAAAGTCAAAGCCTGTAGAAAATTTCCCATATAAACACTAACCACAAGAAAACCTGAGTAGCTACAAGACTGCCATTGTTCAGTCTCTTAAGTCGAGAGTATACAAGAGTATTACTAGAATAGCAGGGGCATCTCAAATGATAAAAAGTTAATGTAATAGATAATGATTCTATATTTTATGCACCTAATTATATTGCTTCAAAATACGTAACCCCACAACTTCAAAATATAAATCCCCACATATGTAAAAGGAGAAACAAATTCACGATAGAGATTTTAATGAACTACTCTCAATTTCTGATAAGGCAAACAGACAAAACATCAATAACTATACAGAGGATTTGAACAAAATGATCTTTTTTGTTAGCATAATTTACTCACATGCACACATACAAAAAGGCCTATCAGTTCAGTTCAGCTCAGTCGCTCAGTTGTGTCTGACTCTTTGTGACCCCATGAATCGCAGCACGCCANAATTCCAGTTAAGCTGTTTCAAATCCTGAAAGATGATGCTGTGAAAGTGCTGCACTCAATATGCCAGAAAATTTGGAAAACTCAGCAGTGGCCACAGGACTAGAAAAGGTCAGTTTTCATTCCAATCCCAAAGAAAGGCAATGCCAAAGAATGCTCAAGCTACTGCACAGATGTACTCGTCTCACATGCTAGTTAATTAATGCTCAAACTTCTCCAAGCAAGGCTTCAGCAATACGTGAACTGTGAACTTCCTGATGTTCAAGCTGCTTTTAGAAAAGACAGAGGAACCAGAGATCAAATGGCCAACATCTGCCGGATCATGGAAAAAGCAAGAGAGTTCCAGAAAAAGATGTATTTCTGCTTTATTTACTACGCCAAAGCCTTTGACTGAGTGGGTCACAATAAACTAAGGAAAATTTTGAAAGAGTTGGGTATACCAGACCACCTGACTGCCTCTTGAGAAACCTATATGCAGGTCAGGAAGCAACAGTTAGAACTGGACATGGAACAACAAACTGGTTCCCAATAGGAAAAGGAGTACGTCAAGGCTGTATGTTGTCACCCTGCTTATTTAACTTATATGCAGAATACATCATGAGAAATGCTGGACTGGAAGAAACACAAGCTGGAATCAAGATTTCCGGGATAAATATCAAAACCTCAGATATGTAGATGACACCATCCTTATGGCAGAAAGTGAAGAAGAACTAAAAAGCCTCTTGATGAAATGAAAGTGGAGAGTGAAATTGTTGGCATAAAGCACAACATTCAGAAAATGATCATGGCATCCAGTCCCATCACTTCTTTGGGACTAGATGGGGAAACATCTGAAACAGTGTCAGACTTTAATTTTTTTAAGCTCCAAAATCACTGCTGATGGTGATTGTAGCCATGAAGTAAAAGACACTTAGTCCTTGGACGAAAAGTTATGACCAACCTAGATAGCATATTACTTTGCCAACAAAGGTTCATCTAGTTAAGGCTATGGTTTTTCCAGTGGTCATGTATGGATGTGAGAGTTGGACTGTCAAGAAAGCTGAGTGCCAAAGAAATAATGCTTTTGAACTGTGGTGTTGGAGAAGACTCTTGAGAGTCCCTGGAACTGCAAGGAGATCCAACCTAAAGGAGATCAGTCCTGGGTGTTCATTGGAAAGACTGATGCTGAAGCTGAAACTCCAATACTTTGGCCACCTTATGCAACGAGTGGACTCATTGGAAAAGACCCTGATGCTTGGAGGGATAGGGGGCAAGAGGACAAGGGAAAGACAGAAGATGAGTTGGCTGGATGGCATCATCAACTCGATCGACATGAATTTGGTTGAATTCCGGGAGATGGTGATGGACAGAAAGGCTTGGCTTGCTGTGATTCATGGTGTTGTAAAGAGTCAGACAAGACTGAGTGACTGAACTAATTGAGGATGTATTAATCTACAGTACTACTTATCTTTGAAGGGAAGGTGTTGTGCAAAGTGGTTTCTACCTCTATTGATGATATTTTTATTTATTAAAAAAATAAGGCAAAATGTTAAGACTGATAAACGAGGCAATGAGAATAGAAATAATGACACTCTCTGCAATACAACTACTGCATAACAAAAATAGCAATAATAATGCTATTATTATTGATAATAATATATCAAGCAAAGTACTCCAGAGATTTATATATATATATATATATATATATATATATATATAGAAATTAGATAGTGTGTTTGAAATGAATCCTTCTCAGTTAGTAGATGTTGTTCTTAGTAATTGGAGAAGGCAATGGCACCCCACTCCACAACTCTTGCCTGGAAAATCCCATGGGCAGTGGAGCCTGGTAACCTGCAGTCCATGGGGTTGGGGAGAGTTGGACACGACTGAGCGACTTCAATTTCACTTTTCACTTTCATGCATTGGAGAAAGAAATGGCAACTCACTCCAGTGTTTTTGCCTGGAGAATCCCAGGGATGGGGGAGCCTGGTAGGCTGGCATCTATGGGGTAGCACAGAGTCAGACACGACTGAAGCGACTTAGCAGCAGCAGCAATAATAATATAACCCACAATAACAATTATTATTCAAGAAAGTTATATTCTTGAACCCCCTCCCCAATCTATAAACGTTGATAGCCTCCTTGATTTGTGTGTCTCAGGGTCTTCATAGGCATCTCACTTCAGTTCAGTTCAGTTCAGTTGCTCAGTCGTGTCTGACTCTTTGCAACACCAGGAATCACAGCACACCAGGCCTCCCTGTCCATCACCACCTCCTGGAATACGCTCAGACTCACGCCCATCAAGTCAGTGATGACATCCAGCCATCTGGTCCTCTGTCATCCCCTTCTCCTCCTGTCCCCACTCCCTCCCAGCATCAGAGTCTTTTCCAATGAGTCAACTCTTCGCATGAGGTGGCCAAAGTACTGGAGTTTCAGCTTCAGTATCATTCCCTCCAAAGAAAACCAGGGCTGATCTCCTTCAGAATGGACGGGGTGGATCTCCGTGCAGTCCAGGGGACTCTCGAGTCTTCTCGAACACCACAGTTCAAAAGCATCAATTCTTCGGCACTCAGCTTTCTTCGCAGTCCAACTCTAACATCCATACATGACTACAGGAAAAATCATAGCCTTGACTAGATGGACCTATGTTTTCAAAGTAATGTCTCTGCTTTTGAATATGCTGTCTAGATTGGTCATAACTTTTCTTCCAAAGAGTAAGCATCTTTTAATTTCATGGCTGCAGTAACCATCTGCAGTGATTTTGGAGCCCCCAAAATACAANAGACGGACCTATTTTGGCAAAGTAATGTCTGCTTTTCAACATGCTATCTAGGTTGGTCGTAACTTTTCTTCCAAGGAGTAAGCGTCTTTTAATTTCATGGCTGAAATCATCATCTGCAGTGATTTTGGAGCCCCAAAAATATAAAGTCTGACACTATTTCCACTGTTTCCCCACCTATTTCCCAGGAAGTGATGGACCAGATGCCATGATCTTCGTTTTCTGACTGTTGAGCTTTAAGCCAACTTTTTCACTCTCCTCTTTCACTCATCAAGAGGCTTTTTAGTTCCTCTTCACTTTCTGCCATAAGGGTGGTGTCATCTGCATATCTGAGGCCTATACTCAACAAATAAAGAAAATGTTTTTGCAAGTGTACAGGAAACATTTACCAAAATAGATCCTGTTGTTCTAAAAGCAAATTTCATATGACCATGGTATACTTAAATTGGAAATCAGTAAGCAAGAGAATTCTAGAAAAACATCAACTTATGCTTTATTGATTACACCAAAGCTTTTGATGGTGTGGATCACAGCAAACTGTGGAAAATTCTGAGAGAGATGGGAATACCAGACCACCTGACCTGCCTCTTGAGAAATCTGTATGCAAGTCAAGAAGCAACAGTTAGAACTGGACATGGAACAACAGACTGGTTCCAAATAGGGAAAGGAATATATCAAGGCTGTATACTGTCACTCTGCTTATTTAACTTATATGCAGAGTACATCATACAAAATGCTGGGCTGGATGAAACACAAGTTGGAATCAAGATTGCCAGGAGAAATGTCAATAATCTCAGATACGCAGATGATATCACCCTTATGGCAGAAAGTGAAGAGGAACTAAACAGCTTCTTGATGAAAGTGAAAGAGGGGGATGAAAAAGCTGGATTAAAACTCAACATTCAAAAAACTAAAATCATGGCATCCAGTCCTAACACTTCATGGCAAATAGATTGGGAAACAATGGAAACAGAGACATATTTTATTTTCTTGGCCCCCCAAAAATCACTGCAAACGGTGATTAAAAGATGCTTGCTCCTTGAAAGAAAAGCTATGACCAACCTAGACAGCATATTAAAAATCAGAGACATTCTTTTGCCAACAACGGTCCATCTAGTCAAAGCTATGGTTTTTCCAGTAGTCGTGTATGGATGTGAAAGTTGGACTATAAAGAAAGCTGAGCTCTGAAGAATTTATGTTTTTGAGCTGTGTATTGGAGAAGACTCTTAAGAATCCTTTGGACTGCAAGGATATCCATCCAGTCCATCCTAAAGGAAATCAGTCCTGAATATTCATTGGAAGGACTGATGCTGAAGCTGAAACTCCAATACTTCGGCCACCTGTTGCAAAAAAAAAACTGACTCATTGGAAAAGACCCTGATGCCTTGAAATATTGAAGACAGAAGGAGAAGGAGACAACAGAAAATGAGATGGTTAGATGGCATCACTGACTCAATGGACATGAGTTAGAGCAAGCTCCAGGAATTGGTGATGGACAGAGAAGCCTGGCGTGCTGCAGTCCATGGGGTTGCAAAGAATCAGACACAACTGAGCAACTGAATTGAACTGAATAATCAGATAACTAGAAAATCTTCAAATGCTTAGAAGATAATAAATTAATAGCCTATTCGATTAATAATGTGAGCAATAATCAGATTAATGCAGAAGTCATAATTAAAACTAGAGAATATTTGAACGAAATGGTAAAGCAAGTACAACACATCAGTGCTAGGATGGGAGAATTCTGCATCTGTTTGATACCTAGAAAGTGACAATGAGACATGTCTCCCATACTAAGAATAAGGAAATCCCAGATAATCTACAAAATTAAACTTTTAATAAAATCTTTCAGAGAGTTAAGATCTTAAGGCAGCTGAGTATGCTGACTTCCAGAGAATGGTGAGCACTTTCAGAAAGAGACAGGATACATAACTTACTGCATCTTTGAAAGAGCTCAGAAAGTAGTAGAGGAGGGAAGAAGTTCCCTCCTTTTTATGAAACCAGCATTATCCTAATACTAAAACCATACAAAGACATTGCAAGAAAAGAATAACACACATCAATATTCTGTATCACTATGTGTGTAAAAGTCATTAACAAAATATTACCAAGTCAAAGCTAGCAATATAAAAAGAGAGAAAAACCTCCTCTGGTTTATTCCAGGAATCCAGGACTGGTTCAACATTCAAAAACAGTATAATTCACTTTACCTAAAAAATAAAATATATAAATAAAATAAGACCACATAATCACTTGGTGTAGAAAACGCATTTGCCATGATTCAACATCTATCCATTAGGAAAACTAAGAGAAAGTTAAAATTAGAACGGAATGTTGTTAAGATGACATGTACGAAATCCTAAAGCTAACTTCATACTTAATGATGAAAACTGAATATATACCTTCTCCATAATATCAAAAATAAGGCAAATTTGTCTGATCTCAAAAACTTCAATATTTCACTGGAGGCCCTAACATATGCAGCAATGTAAGGCATAAAAGGAATATGGTTTGAAAAGAAGCAAACTGTTTTAGATGATATGATTTGTAGATAATTCCACAAGACTCTACAAAAAATCTATTATAACTAGTAGGCAAACTTAGCAAAGTTGCATGATACAAGACCACTACACTTCAAGCAATTATACTTCTATTTACTAGCAATGAACAATTGGAGATGCCAAGGCAGGCAGTACCTTTTCAGTGAACAAAAGCAATGGGAAGCAAAGGTTAAAGTCAAAGAGACAGATCTGACCTGGAGTCAGTTCTTCTCTGTAACAATACGTGCTGACAAGGATATAATACAATTGAAATTCTCAGACACTACTTGAGAAAGTCTAACAGGATAACACAAATAAGGGAACGGCAACCTACTCCAGTATTCTTACCTGGAGAATCCCATGGACAGAGGAGCTTGGTGGTCTATAGTCCATGGGGTCACAAAAGAGTAGGACAGTGCTGCTGCTGCTAGGTCACTTCAGTCGTGTCCGACTCTGTGCGACCCCATAGACCCCCATAGGCAGCCCACCAGGCGGACACTACTGAAGCGATTTAGTACGTCAACCAAAGCTTAGTAAATACATGCCACACCCCAGCAATTTTACCCATAGCTACACAGCAACAGAAGTAAATATATATGGACACCACAAACATAATTAAGAATGAATGTTCATAGTAGCTTTATTTGCAATAATTTTAAAACTGGAAACAACCCAAATGTCCATCAGCAATAAAATGTATAAATACACTGTGATATATTTACATAGTAGAATAAAATACAGCAATGAACTTTATGACACAACATAACTTGAGGAAAAGCTCATAAACAGTTTATCTAAGCAAAAATATATACAGTATATACTGAAAAATTCTACATATATAAAGTTTAAAAGTATGCAAAACTATGATGTGTAAGAGTCAGGATGGTGACTGCCTTTGGAGGTGCAATGATCAAGCAGGCACCTGAGAGACTTCTGGGGTGCTGATAATGTTCTATTTCTTGACCTGTAGGGTGATTTCATGATTGTGCTCGTTTTGTAAAAATTCACGCATCAGTACACTTATGGTGTGTGCAGCTTTCTGCATGAATGTTTTGTCTCTATTTTTATAATTTTACTTAAAAATAGTTTTCCCGAACTATATAGTGTTTGACCATATGGATATGCATTGTTTGTTTAACCCACTCTCATTACTCAATTTAGATGTTTGTTATTTTTGCTGCTCTGAAAAATAAACTTTTTATTTTACAATTGTTTTGTTTTACTTTTCTAATTCAAGCCTTTGACTATTTTCTGAACATATATTCCTGAAAGTAGACATGCTGAGTTAAAGAATCCAAACATTTAAATGGTACCAAATATCTGTTGCCAAATTGCCTTCTAGAAAGATCATTTCACTATTAAAATATCGAAGGTCAATCTTATCAAGACAGATTAAATGTTCATAGCCCTTATCCTGCTTGACCTTTATAACACTTGACAAAGTCAGCCACCTTTGCTTTTGGGAGATTCTTGTCTGCTTTGGCCTTCTTGGCGCCATCCTGCCTAACCCAGTCTTCCCCTTTTCCTTGTGTTCAGTTGTGCACCTTCCCTAAAGCTCAATTCTTGGCTCTTTTTTTCTCCTCCTCTCCTTTAGAGGAATCCCTCTCTTGCCTTTTCATTTTCCTCCCTATGCTTATTATTTCCTATTCTCCTTCCAGTTTCATCTCCTATCTTGTTCTGCATTTCCAACAGCTAAGCATTGTCTGTGTTCATTATCTCAAATGTAATTACAAAGGTTGAACAATAGTTAATGACTTAATAAATGTTTGAAAAAGCAGAGAGAACAAGTGATAATATTGCAAAGCTCAGGACTCAGGAATTATAAGATGTGTCCTCTAGGAAACTTTCCCTTTAACTCCTATTCCATCTCTCTTTTCCCATTTTCCCTCTCTCCTTCCTTTCTACCTCTATCTCCCTATACTCTCTCCCTCTGCTTGTACTATCATCATTTTTCCTCTTTGTTTCCTTGTATTTCCTCTCCATACTAAATCATACAATAGGTATCTGAATTTTTTCCATTTAATTTACTTTTTGAATGTTTTATGATGTTATTTTTCCAACTGGAATCACTAAAATTAAAAACAAGAAAGCTAAATGTTTTGTTTTCTAAGAGAAAATAATTCATTTGCTGTTTTGAACGTGTTCTGTTCTTAATTGGAAAAAAATTCATAGATCATTCTATATTACTAAAAGTGTCACACCTAATGCTATTGGTTATTGTGTGTTTATTAACTTTTGAGCTTACCATACATCAATTTTCTTATTTTTTTAGAATATTGCTTTGAGATAGCCTTGCATTTTCTCAGATGAAACACAGAGGCTTAGGAATTTTGTCCAGGTTGCATATCAGATAAGCTTCAATACTGGGACTCAAACCCAGGTCTATAAGATTTCTGAGTCCATGTTCTCAGCAGCTTTATTAGAAGCTCAGTGGATACAGTTACCTTGAATGACAATAATCTCACTGATTACCTCTCTCTGGAGGCAAGGAACAGATTGCACACCAATCAACAACAGAAGGATTTTTGTGATGTCCCTCTGCTTGCTCCTTCCTCCTCCATGATCTCCTTTGATCATTACGAGAGATATTAATAAAGTTAGTAGTCCTGTGGAATTTGGGGCATGAACAGAATAGAGGCCAAGGAATCTGCTCAGAGGCAGATGGACAAATAATACAGCACTCCACAAAAGACCTCTCTATTTCAGTTCTCATTATGTTCACCATCAAGTCCATTGGGGAAAGGGGAAAAAAAGAGAGAGAGAGAGAGAACAAACATGTCCCAATCCTTTCTTGTTTACTAACTGTATGAATTTAAATGCATATTAGGAAGTGACTGGCTGAAATCATGTTTTAATATTTCAACCAGAAACATCTGATTTATTATTGGCACTTCAACCACTGTGGGTTCCTATCTTATGTCCACCCAGCTGAATGAGATTTTAAGGGCTGTTTAGGAGCCCCACAAGGCTCTTCTTGGAAATTTTCCTCTCCTTTTTTTGGTTTTATTTGTTGTAAAAGTAACAGATCGTCAATTTTATTTGCCTACATTCTCCACTAGAGAGAACAGAACAGCCACATTAATTTAGTTACACCTGTTCCCATATAGTACAGAACTCTGTCTCTTTAACACACATACAATCTCTCTTTCATCACTTTTCTTCATTGCCATAATAACACTCAAGAGATGCCTGCTATGAAATTAAACAGTAATGAAGTGTTCAGAAAAGAGAAAGCTTTGTTTGTGGCTGAGAAACCAGAAGCATTAAGAATCTATCCTAACACCAAGTTCTGAGGACGGATGGTGATGCCACTTCTGTAGAGAATGGGATCGGCTTTTCTCAGGCACAGCACTTGACCTTGACATCTGCATAGCTCTTACTGATTCTGCAAGATCCAGGTCAACCATTGTTCTTTCATGACCTGAAAGATGAGTGAATCACACCCTTCCCTTGACTCACAGGTAGTTTTGAATCCAGAATTTTTGAAGGCCCGGTGTCAACTGGCCGCCAGACCACAGAGAATGTGGTAGGAGTCCTTAGCATAAAACCAGGAGGAGAATTTGTTTGAGATTCTAAAGAGGGAGAAAGTCTTTGGGGGTCCACAGGCATAAAAATAGGGCTTCCCAGGTGGCGTTAGTGATAAAGAACTCACCTGCCAAGGCGGAGGACACGGGTTCAATCCCTGGGTTGGGAAGATCCCCTGGAGAAGGGAATGGCTACCCACTCACGTATTCTTGCCTGGAGAATCCCATGGACAGAGGAGCCTAGTGAACTACTATCCATAAGGTTGCAAAGAGTCGGCTACGATTAAAGTAACTTAGCATGCACGCACATACATAAAACTAGAGCAAAAGGAAGAGTGGTAAAGCCAATATTCCCTGAGATCACCAGCAGTCAGAACTAGCTAACACCAGACCATAGCTATATTATTGCACTTAAATGGTCCAACAGACTTTCCTGCTAACAAGTGATACTCATTAAAAAGTAGAGACTTTGTCTTATTGTCACTTTTACACTGTCGACCCAGTGGAGAACTGGAACAGAGAAGACACACAGCAAATGTTTAATGAATGAACACATAGGTAGAAAATGATACTCAAGTCAGTAAAAACACTCATCCACAGACAATGAGAGAGAGTCAAGATCATTATCATCACTCTCCCTACAGAGAACACGAAACGGAAATCCCTAGCTATTCATGAAGGTCATATCTTTTCCAGTCAGGGCTTGTTTTTAACCCTGTACAAAGAGTTTGCAAATTTGTACAAAGTTCCCAGCCCAGGACTGTTTACTGCATACCCCAGCCAGGTGCCTGGGAAATCTATTGTGTGGTTGGCACTGTGAAGTCCCTCAACAATATCATCTCCAGGGTAAGGTGACAACTATGTATTAAGTCCAGATTACATTTTCTTAACTGGCTTGTGGACCTAAACATTTTGGAGGTAGTGGAAATTTTCCTTTAAATGTTATAACAAACCAAAGCATAGCTGAAAGTAAAGCAGCTGTCCGTCTCTCTGGGACATGGAGCTGAGCTGGAGCCAAGCCTCCTAGCTGGCTGGACCTCTGTACTTCTGCTATTGATCAAAACCCTTCTTGTAGAAAAGGCAAAAGGAGACAGGGCTGGAATATTTAAACACAATTCCCTTAAGAGTGCTCTTTCATAATCAAAGACTGTAATTGCTTCTCTCTGAGGCCCCTTTTCCTGCAAGGAAGCTTTCCTGCTGGTTTTTAAAATTTCTAGCTAAAAAGGCACCGTTTGGGGACTTCAGGGGAAGCTATAAGGAAACAAGGAGGGAAAGCTGAGAACTCTGAACAACATGAAGACTGTAAGCCTAAGAGGGCTTAACTCAGAGAGCATCACACAGCAAGAGGTAGAGCCCTTAGTCTATGGCCTGGCTTGTTCATCCAGGTGAAGATCACTGCAAACAACACTGGTCCTTTCATCCCATCGGAGGACAGGAAGCTGTTTCTTCCTGAGCAGATAAACTTCTCTTGGAACAAAAATGAAGCCTAATGTTAGGGGAGTACTAAAAACCGTCAGAGGGCAAAGGGTGTCAGGACATTGCCATAACCATCTCCTTATTCTTATAATGTTCCTTTCTCTCCACACAACCCCTACTTCGTCCCCACCAATCTTTAACCTGCTGTCAGAAGAGGCTGTTTCTAGCCAGTTTCTCTTCAGGGCAAACTTAAGCCGAAAGCTCTCCTCTCCAGGGATAGTTACATCGCAAATCTTTAACTTGATTACAACATATGACCGATCCCTTCATGAAGGGAATGCCAGGGACAGGGTGCCACCTTCTCCATTACATCCAGATACCAGGGTAGGTAACAACCCATTCTCTTTCCACCAGTTCTGATGAAAGACGGTCTTCACAGGCCAACTTCTTCCTTCCTCACGTCTATCCTAATATGTCCTACAGACTAAGCTCTTTCGCTGAATCTTTTTAAACTGCTCCATTAAAGAATCTTACTATTAAGGTGATAGAAACAAAGTCTTGAATAATTATATGTGAATATTTTAACCATTAAGTTAATCACCAAATGCTATAAGAAAAATGTTTCATTCATTGTTTAATAAGCATTTATTACTCTTGAAATAATAAAGGTTTTTCTTCCATCTTCAATATGAAAATGGTTACCCGAAAAATCACCAATTTTGATAAGTTTTTTAAAATTGCATGCTGATACGACAGCTGTCGTGATACAATCTAACGAAATTGCTCCAAATCAAGTTAAAGACAACCGAGCCCTACTAAAGCCATCTTACATGAAAAACCTGAATGAATTTATTAGCCAACCCAATACTATCTTGAACCAATGCTGTCACCTCCACACCATCGCCAGTGCTATCACTTTCACCATCACCACTAGCATCNCTGAAGCCAAGCCTCCTAGCTGGCTGGGCCTCTGTACTTCTGCTATTGATCAAAACCCTTCTTGTAGAAAAGGCAAAAGGAGACAGGGCTGGAATATTTAAACACAATTCCCTTAAGAGTGCTCTTTCATAATCAAAGACTGTAATTGCTTCTCTCTGAGGCCCCTTTTCCTGCAAGGAAGCTTTCCTGCTGGTTTTTAAAATTTCTAGCTAAAAAGGCACCGTTTGGGGACTTCAGGGGAAGCTATAAGGAAACAAGGAGGGAAAGCTGAGAACTCTGAACAACATGAAGACTGTAAGCCTAAGAGGGCTTAACTCAGAGAGCATCACACAGCAAGAGGTAGAGCCCTTAGTCTATGGCCTGGCTTGTTCATCCAGGTGAAGATCACTGCAAACAACACTGGTCCTTTCATCCCATCGGAGGACAGGAAGCTGTTTCTTCCTGAGCAGATAAACTTCTCTTGGAACAAAAATGAAGCCTAATGTTAGGGGAGTACTAAAAACCGTCAGAGGGCAAAGGGTGTCAGGACACTGCCATAACCATCTCCTTATTCTTATAATGTTCCTTTCTCTCCACACACCCCTACTTCGTCCCCACCAATCTTTAACCTGCTGTCAGAAGAGGCTGTTTCTAGCCAGTTTCTCTTCAGGGCAAACTTAAGCCGAAAGCTCTCCTCTCCAGGGATAGTTACATCGCAAATCTTTAACTTGATTACAACATATGACCGATCCCTTCATGAAGGGAATGCCAGGGACAGGGTGCCACCTTCTCCATTACATCCAGATACCAGGGTAGGTAACAACCCATTCTCTTTCCAACAGTTCTGATGAAAGACGGTCTTCACAGGCCAACTTCTTCCTTCCTCACGTCTATCCTAATATGTCCTACAGACTAAGCTCTTTCGCTGAATCTTTTTAAACTGCTCCATCAAAGAATCTTACTATTAAGGTGATAGAAACAAAGTCTTGAATAATTATATGTGAATATTTTAACCATTAAGTTAATCACCAAATGCTATAAGAAAAATGTTTCATTCATTGTTTAATAAGCATTTATTACTCTTGAAATAATAAAGGTTTTTCTTCCATCTTCAATATGAAAATGGTTACCCGAAAAATCACCAATTTTGATAAGTTTTTTAAAATTGCATGCTGATACGACAGCTGTCGTGATACAATCTAACGAAATTGCTCCAAATCAAGTTAAAGACAACCGAGCCCTACTAAAGCCATCTTACATGAAAAACCTGAATGAATTTATTAGCCAACCCAATACTATCTTGAACCAATGCTGTCACCTCCACACCATCGCCAGTGCTATCACTTTCACCATCACCACTAGCATCACCATTTCACTACTATTATTTTAAAACTTATACTTCCACTAACTGTCAGATGCTAATATCATCACCAGCACCTGCACCACTCCTGACATTACAGTTACTGCTAATATTCATCCCAGTATTTCTCTAAGAATGGGTCATCACCACCTGATTCAGAATCCCCTGGGCCTCTTAGATTCACAGCACACTGTTTTTGCTGTTGTTTAGTTGCTAAGTCATGTATGACTCTTTGTGACCCCAAGGACTGTAGCCTGCCAGGCTCCTCTGTCCATGGGATTTCCCAGGCAAGAACACTGGAGTGGGTTGCCATTTCCTTTTCCAGGGGATCTTCCTGACACAGGGATCGAACCCATGTCTCCTGCATTGGCAGGCAGATTCTTTACCACTGAACCAGCAGGGAAGCCCAATAGCACACGTGCCTCACCTCAAACTTACTTGACCTAAATCCTGCACATTTTCTCTGGAAAACTGCATTTAAACAAGCTCCCAGGTGATCCATTCTAAAGGAGATCAGCCCTGGGTGTTCTTTGGAAGGAATGATGCTAAAACTGAAACTCCAGTACTTTGGCCACCTCATGTGAAGAGGTGACTCATTGGATAAGACTCTGATGCTGGGAGGGATTGGGAGCAGGAGGAAAAGGGGACGACAGAGGATGAGATGGCTGGATGGCATCGCCAACTCGATAGACGTGAGTTTGAATGAACTCTGATTGGTGATGGACGGGGAGGCCTGGTGTGCTGCGATTCATGGGGTCACAAAGAGTCAGACACGACAGCAACTGAACTGAACTGACTGAACTGAAAATAGGAAAAATCACTAAATCTGGAGACATGGTTGTCCAATGAACCCAGGTACCTTACCTATAAACTGGGATTCCTTAAGTGTTTGTTGAAACCTCTACTGGGTGTTTGCTAATCACTAGGACCTGTGGAGTGTTAAAAGGAGAGTTCATAGGCATCAATGCATGATGAAAATTAGGGCTAAACAAAATGTATGAATAAAGGCAGAACTGTATCCCAGACCAAGTGCTTTTGCATTCTAGGAAGGTGTACCTGAACTTCATCTCTCTGGCCCTGAGATCCTTCAGCCATAAGATAAGGAAATGCTGAAGTTGCTACTTTTGCTGCTGCTAAGTCACCTCAGTTGTGTCCGACTCTATGTGACCCCATAGACGGCAACCCACCAGTCTCCCCGTCCCTGGGATTCTCCAGGCAAGAACAGTGGAGTGGGTTGCCATTTCCTTCTCCAATGCACGAAAATGAAAAGTGAAAGTGAAGTCGCTCAGTCATGTCCAACTCTTAGCGACCTCATGGACTGCAGCCTACCAGGCTCCTCCATCCATGGGATTTTCCAGGCAAGAGTACTGGAGTGGGTTGCTATTGACTTCTCCAAACGCTGAAGTTACATCATTGCTAATGGCAGAGCCAGGGCTAGAAAGTCTTTTGACTCTCGGACTGGTTTGGTTGGTTTTTCAAGGAGCGAGTTCAGGTAAAGGGAGGCAGAGGAAGATCACAGCAAAAGCAGACTGATTTGGGGCAAGCTGTGACTCAGCTCATGACAAGATTAAATGTGCAACATTTTGGGAGACAGTGATATGTAGCCAGGGACCAGACCTGGATAGAAAAATGTAAGAGGAGAAATTTTCTTTGGACACTTTGATTTCTCTTTTCCATTTCCTGCTTTTCCTTTTAATTTAGTTTCCCATTCAGCCTCTCACCTCTTCTGTCTACTGGTCTGAGTGTTTGCCTCAGGGTCTACTCTCATCCGAATCTGCTGGTATGTTTCGGTCATGATCGTCTCTCTCCTGCCTGTCAGGTCTCTGCTGCTCCTCTCCCTGGACCTCTCCACTCCAGCCCTACTGAACTCCTTCACCATATTCCTGGATCATATTCAAAGCCCCTCCCACCTCAGAGCCTTGACTCTTCCTGATCCTTCTGCCCAGATTGCTGCCAGTTTCTCTCCCTCACTGCTTTTGTTCAAATGCCAGCTTATTAAAAAGCTCTTTCCTGATAGCCCTGTGGTCATGCCTGACTCCCTCTCCATCCCTCTACTCTGTCTGATTTTTCACTATCTGACACCCCTTATAAATATTTGATGGTCTGTTTTTCTTTCTTCTCCCCAGAAGGTAAATTTTTGTCCGTTTTGTTCAATTAGTGTCTGACACATAGTAGGTATTCAATAGGTATCCAAACAAAGGAATCACTCATGAATAATAAATGCTCTCCCCTCTGTTGGAAGGCTAAGCTTTGTTGATATAGGTTCATACCTGTTAATATCTTACTCTTTTCCAAGTTATGCATTTACATGTGATGACTTTTAGGAGGAAATGTTCTAGTTCAAAGAATTGTACCATTGCCAGATAGGGTAGCATTTGTGTCCATGCCCTGAAGGTGACATTTTTAAGTACATGTTCAAGCCACCCGGTAATTACCCTGCAATCCCTATTTATCATTGTAAATTCAGCACCCTGTGTAGGATCTGGCACATGGGCATCGTTCCATAACTGCTTGCTGAACTTGGATGCATGGAAGGCTCTGTTTTGCCCTCATGAAAGGCCTGTTCTATGTCTAATAATTCAACCGTCACTTCCATGAAGTTTTTAGTTGATTACTGCTACCTCTTTGGCTTACAAAACTGTAACCTCATGGTCAGTGTGACCAGCCAGGCACAAATAGGTCTTGCTTCTCTTTTTGCTGAAGACTTTGTGACGTGTTATTGCAGTCTTGTTACATGTCATATATAAGGCATGAAGGATCCATATAGAAGCCAGGCAATATAAGGTGGTTCCATAAAGAAGCCAGACTTTCTTTAGAGAACAAATAATTGCCGAAGTTTATGAGTATAATTAAGAAATTTGAGATCCAATTGTACATTTTGCTTCAGGCTTTCCTAAGTAGGAAGGAAACAGTTGTGCTAAGTAATTTTACCTTAACCCATCTTAAAGCTCAAGGATTTAGTTTTTAACCAGTGCTAAATTTATCAGATCTTGCCTAGATTTTCAATAGAACAGCTGCCAAGCAAACTGTGAAGGAACAAAATGCGTCAGTGTTCAGCTAAAACGAGCAAGGAAATCCTTCCTAATCAAAGCCAGCAGTCATTGTCAAAATAAGCACACCCTGACTGGTTGCTGATGACAAATGGAATTCCACACACCCAAAGCTCCCACAGAACACCCTGGACACATGTCCATGAGCAATGTTTCATCTATAGTTAAAATTTTCCATTCTCTAGACAAAGATGTCAACATAGGGAGTCCATTTTTAAATGTATCTTAAGGTATATGAATGGATAACTCCTACTAAATTTTAAAATTTTACCCACTAGAAAGACTTTCAAACTCTTGTTCATTTTACCATTAACATTATTTAATTAATATCATTTGGTAACTTCTGACTTGACATTAGTCTACTCAGGGTTGGGTTTTTCAAGTTTGGTTCAAATATCATAGTTAGCACTTATTTGGTGAAGAATTCTGACTCTATTTAAAGTTTTAAGCTCCCCTTCCACCCAGTATTTTCTACTATGCTTTCCCATTCATTTATCATGTTCAGAGCACTTACCATATATTTTGTCCAATGTATTATTTCTCACTTATTTTATTTACTTTCTATGTTCATCTTACCCACTTGTCTCAGTTAAACTGTCAACTCCACAAGGCAGAGAATTTTGTTTGTTATCTTTACTTAGAGCATACCTGACTTGGAGAAGATGCTCAATATTTGTTGAATGAATGAGCCAATGAATAAAGGTTAAGAATGTTGGCTTCAGAGTCAGACTAGCCAAACTAAATGCAGGTGCTATCATCTGAGGAAGATGTTTAAAGCATTTCAAGCCTCGGAAATGGAAACTTCTGCAGAAAGGGGGTGATAGTAATATTAATACCGCAACTCCTACTACTACTAAATTTCATGGTGTCATGAACAGCAAAGGAATGATGCCTATAAAAAGTGAACAGCATTCTCCATAGAGAGAATTCCCTGAGTAGAGCTGGACACTATTGCTTGCTTGGTGCTCTACTGAATATCCCCAAAGCCTTAAAGAGACAAGGAGATGTGCCTAGAGGTCTTGAGGGCTGGGGATTCAGATTCCACTCACAAATACCTTCAACTGAAATAATACATCTGCTTTGTTAAAATTTTTATTTCTTTTTAATTTTTTTTACAATTACAGGTAAGATTTCACTTGGGATAAAAAAGCATTCTACACTTTTAGATAGTTTGAAATTTATCACCCTTTGTATTCCATCAGTAGTAAGAAGAGAAATATTTCACTTTCATTCTTCTGGAATTGACCATTTGTGCTTCCCTGGTGGCCCAGATGGTAAAGAATCCGCCTGCAATACAGGAGACCTGGGTTCGATCCCTGGGTTGGGAAGATCCTCTGGAGAATCCCATGGCAACCTGCTGCAGGATTCTTGCCTGGAGAATCCCATGGACAGAGGAACCTGATGTGCTACAGTCCATGGGGTTGCAAAGAATCGAATATGACTGAGTGACTAAGCACACAGCACAGCTCTGTATTATAGCTTTGCATCTATTAGGTGGACACAGTTGCTCATCCCAGTCTAGGAGGGAGAAAGGGACTGGAAAGGTGGATAGAAAGGAGAAAGAAGAAGAGAAAAAAGAAAACCAAGTTATATTGCTTGTGAAGTATAATACCTGGCACGTGGCAAATGCTCAGGAAACAGCAGTTCACATCTCTTTCATTGTGTATTCATAAGGCAGCCACAAACCCACGTCCAAAAGAACAGCAGACCAGCTCATTCTAGGCTGTTATACTCATGATGTGAGGGTTACCTGTCATTTTGAATCATAAATCCTATTCATAGGAGGAGCTAGGAGGGCACTTGCGATGTCTTGGAAAGATTTAGCCCTGATCTTCATTTCCATGTTTTGTTATTTTGTTTTTTTCTGTATTAACAACCAGAGTATTTAGAGTTTGTCTGCAGGCCCCACAGCCAAATCCAGCTTAGCCAATATCCCAGGAAGAGCCCACCTACCAGTGTACTCAACCAGTAGTGGGCTGGACCTAAGGGAAACTTCCCAGAGTTCTTTCCAAATGAATGCTTTCAGCACAAAGAAAAGATCAGGACTGTATATTTGCTGCAGAAAGCCCCTCTTTTGGAATTAGCAGTCATGGCCATTAGTGTGTGTCTGTGGCTGCACTCAGTCACCTTAGGAAATCATATTGCCAGACCCCAGACTGAACCCTCTCCTTCCTTGCCTCCTCACTGGTGTATTTTGAGATTCCAGTGAAATTTCTCCAATAAAAGCCAAGGAGGCAGTGAGGGATTGGTGTGGGGCCAGCATATGAAGACAGGGCTTTAAGAGACAAATCTAGGGAAAAACAAGAGTAGGCTTTGGAAAATGGATTCTATGTCTGATTGACAAGAATGCAAGGAAATAACTACTTCAAGCTCCTGGGCCTAATTCAGGATTGGCTTGGCCACAGAGTAACACTGAGAGGGAGCCTTCAAATGAGAATGAAGAAAAGAACAGAAGGATGGGAGAGAAAGCAAGAGGGAGGGCCAGCCTTGTGATCTCTTGGACAAGGTATGGTTAGGAGTGACAAGACAGATCCTGAGTCTCAAAACTCGAGTCATAGGTTTTTACTTTCTTCAAGATCCCTTGAATCTCTTGATTCTCTAGTCTTGAACCTCTAGCCCTCAACCTGGCCAGAATAACCCCAACTTCACCCTCGGATTCACTTTGAACACCGTTCAGTCCATCTGCATTCACTGACTCCTGTCATGAACTCCACCAACACAGTCTCTACACCTGGTCTTGAAGCAGTGCTTATCTGGACTGGACTAGCATGGCAAGCAGACCTTCTCTTGCTCTGGCCTCCATCCTGACCATACCACCCCCAGTGCCCCCAGCTACTTCAATAAGAATGTATTGTGGTCAGTAGTTGAACTTTGTGTTAGATACTAAAGATGCAACCATGAATCAGCCTCTGACCATATGTCCTAGAAGTTTTAGTCTAGTGCAATGTTTTTAAAACTTTTATTAACCCCAATTAACAAAAGATACAATTTTATATTATTACTCAATACACATGCATATGTATTAAGTATGTGTATAAAAATAAAGTAATCACAATTTCATAAGACAATATCATTAAAGAGTCATAAATACTTCTATTTTCTATTCTGTTCTACTCATTTTTCAGTAACAGTAGCAACCTACTGGGCTTCCCCAGTGGCTCAGCAGTAAAGAATCCCCCTGCAGTGCAGAAGCTGCAGGAGACATGAGGGTCAGGAAGATCCCCTGGAGAAGGAAAGGATAATCCACTCCAGTATTCTTGCCTGGGAAATCCAATGTGCAGAGGAGCCTGGAGTGCAGAGTTGGACATAACAGCACTGCTACAGCTAAGTCGCTTCAGTCATGTCTGACTCTGTGTGACCCCATAGACGGCAGCCCACCAGGCTTCCCCATCCCTGGGATTCTCCAGGCAAGAATAATGGAGTGGGTTGCCATTTCCTTCTCCAGTGTATGAAAGTGAAAGTGAAGTCGTTCAGTCGTGTTTGATTCCTAGTGACCCCATGGACTGCAGCCTACCAGGCTCCTCCGTCCATGGGATTTTCCAGGCAAGAGTACTGGAGTGGGGTGCCATTGCCTTCTCTGCACACATGCCCTCAACAACCCATTAAGTTGATTTTATGACCAGCAGTTTAATACCCCCTATATTGNTGGGTTGCCATTTCCTTCTCCAGTGTATGAAAGTGAAAGTGAAGTCGTTCAGTCGTGTTTGATTCCTAGTGACCCCATGGACTGCAGCCTACCAGGCTCCTCCGTCCATGGGATTTTCCAGGCAAGAGTACTGGAGTGGGGTGCCATTGCCTTCTCTGCACACATGCCCTCAACAACCCATTAAGTTGATTTTATGACCAGCAGTTTAATACCCCCTATATTGGTAGGGGATACAGATAAGAAAGCAGATTATTATAATGCAGCTTTGAAGGTGATATGATAAGGCCACAGCCAGAGTACCACTGGAGCACAAAGGAAAACCACTAGCCTGAAGGCAGATGTCAGTAACATGCTTACAGCAGACTGGACTGCATAATCTGTGCTCTGAACCATTGTGCTCTACTGCCTCCCAGGGCCTCCAGGAAAGGAACAGCCGATATGGCTTTTACATGGCTAAATCCCTTATGATTATACACTGGAAGTGAGAAATAGATTTAAGGGCCTAGATCTGACAGAGTGCCTGATGAACTATGGAATGAGGTTTGNGTACAGCACATTAACAGCATCATCTTTTAGAATTTGAAGTAGCTCAGCTGGGATTCTATATAAAATTGCTACATTATTATTAAGCATATTTCTTTAGCTATGTATTCCCTCTCTGTGACATTTATTTTGTGATTGTAAATTTGTACCTCTCTTCCCTTTTACTAATTTCTCTTTTCCACACTCAGTTCTCCTTTCTGCTGCTGCTGTGGTTTGTGCAGTCGTCTCCCGACTCTTTGCAACCCAGTGGAGTATAGCCTGCCACGCTCCTCTCTCCATGGAGTTTTCCAGGCAAGAATATTGGAGTGGGTTGACATTTCCAACTCCATCTCCCTAGCAACCACCCATTTGTTCTGTGTATCTGAGTCTGTTTTCATTTTGTTTCTTTGTTTTGTCTTTCTAGATTCCACATATAACAGGTCATATGCTATTTGTTCTTGTCTGACTTATTTCACTTAGCACAGTACCCTCTAGATCGATTCATGTTGTTCCAAATGGCAAGATTTCATTCTTTTTTATGGCTGAACACACACACACACACACACACACACACACACACACACATCCCATTTACATATCCATTTCTTTATTAATGAAAGCTTAGCTTGCTATTGTAAATAATACTGTAACAAATGTAGAGGTGCATATATCTTTTCTTGTTTAATATAAATTTATTTTAGTTGTAGGTTAATTACTTTACAATATTGTATTGGCTTTGCCATACATTGACATGAATTATCTTTTCTAATTAGTGTTNCACACACACACACACATCCCATTTACATATCCATTTCTTTATTAATGAAAGCTTAGCTTGCTATTGTAAATAATACTGTAACAAATGTAGAGGTGCATATATCTTTTCTTGTTTAATATAAATTTATTTTAGTTGTAGGTTAATTACTTTACAATATTGTATTGGCTTTGCCATACATTGACATGAATTATCTTTTCTAATTAGTGTTTTGTTTTTTTCTTCAGGGAAATACACAGGAGTAAAATTTCTGGGTCATATGATAGTTCTCTTTTTAATTTTTTGAGGAATCTCTGTATTGTTTCCTAGGATTGCTGTGCTAACTTACAGTGCCACCAACCATACAGGAATATTCCCTTTTTTCCACATCNGTGGGCCACAGTCCAAGCGGTAGCAAAGAGTCAGACACGACCAAGCGACTAAACAACAAAACACGAAAGAAAATATGTTCTAAGGCCACAAACTATTTGGAGCAGTTACTCTCAGAACAAAATGCTCACAGTTTACTCTGTGGTAGGCTTTTAATGTGGTTTTTAATAGTTGGGGAGAAAAAAAGGAATTAAAAGTCTCAGATACAACAGTCATTTGTCAAGTTTGTCTTCCCAGCTTTCTACCCTTACCTAAGTTCTTAAAATAGAATGAATTTTAGGCTAGAAGTCCTCTCAGAGTCCCCAGGAGAAAGCTGAGAGAAGGTAGAAACTTCATAGGTCACCTGACTAAGTAGCAGGTTTGGCGGGTGTCTGACTCTTTTTGACCCCGCGGACTGTAGCCCCCCAGACTCTTCTGTCTATGGGATTTCTCAGGCAAGAATATGGAGTAGATTGCCATTTCCTTCTCTAGGGGTTTTCCCAACACAGAGATTGAACTTGTGTCTGCTGCATTGCAGGTGGATTCTTTACCTCTGCACCACCAGGGAAGCCACAATAGGGAGGGAATCAAATGGGAAGGTATTTTGTAACTAAATTCATCTGTTTGAATTTGTGCTGTTAAATATAGTAGTCACAAGATCTTTGTGGCCCTTTAGACTTAAATTTAAGTTAATATGAGTTAAATTTGAAAAGTTAAATTCCTCCATCATAGGACCTCAATGATTTCTCATAGATTCCTCCATTCAGTAACCATATGTGGCAGAGGGTTACTTTAGAGGACATTCCCATCATCACAGAGAGTTCTACTGGACAATGCTGCTTCAGAGTCTAATTCAGTCATATGTTAAATCACTCTTTGTATCTCACTATTTGCATATTCTGAGACAAATCTGAAGTATATAGAGCCATCCTTGGAGAACGAGAATGTTCTGCCTCACTCCAAATAGTTTCCAGTTATTTCTGTTTGAATTCATCTTTTGTTTGAACCCAAGCCAGAGAACGGACTCAAATCTTATTCATTCTCAATCTTTTCCTCTCACTCTTGTTCTCAGTCTCTCCAACACGCACACACAGATATATACACAAACACAAAAAATAATCTTTTCTTTTAACCTGAGAACCTTTACCCATAGAGGAAAAACATATTTAGTTATAGCCCAGGTTTTATCTAGTAAAATTTGGGCAACTCTTCCCTTCCCCAACAATTAGTACAAAAACAAGTCAAGTTACTTTGAAAAAATCAGGGAAACCTCGATCAACTGGACTCTCAGAGAATAAATAATAAGAAGAATAATTATTAGAAAGATATATTACAACTGGGTAATATCCCACAAAGAACCAGAAGGTATGGAATGCTGCTTCTAATTATGTATTCCATAACTGTAATTGACAGTGATCCCTCAAAGCTTGCTCAGAGGATAGTCTCACTTAGGTCAGCAGGGAAGGCCCATGAGCTTTCAAAGGGTCTCCCCCAAATAGGCTGTATTCAGAAAATTCATGGGACTCCCACTAACCATGTACACAGCCCCTGCACCTCACCTTGCCTCCTCATCTACACCTGGGCTGACCTGGGCTTGCCCTGGATTCCACTTACTTTCCTCATTTTATAGACAAAGAAATTATAGAAGAGGAACTGTTTCTTAAAGCTCAATGTTGGGTAATGGCAGGTAGGTGCTCAGAACTTGGGGCTTCAAGTACCTACCATGGAGCTTTATCCAGTGGATTTCAGAATATTTCATATTTTGTAAAATTCTATAAAATTACTAATTTTGGAAAAACTATTTCTTTTCTTTGGAATCAGAGTATGAGTAAAATATAACTTGAAAAATATACATATGAAAAAACTACACACAAGGTCACAATGAATATATAATTCTGCCATGCACTGGCAGATTTTAAAAAGAAATTATACTTAGGTAAGGCCCCTTGATGTCCCTGGAGACTCAGATGGTAAAGCATCTGCCTACAATGTGGAAGACTCGGGTTCAATCCCTGGGTCGGGAAGATCTCCTGGAGAAGGAAATGACAACCCACTCCAGTATTCTTGCCTGGAAAAGATAGATCCATCCCATGGATGGAGGAGCCTGGTAGGCTACAGTTCATGGGGTCACAAAAAGTCAGACGCGAATTAGTGACTTCATTTCACTAAGGCCTCTTACCATGTCTTATGGAGTCTGACAAACTGGCCAGGTAAGTGTGGATCAAGGCCGTTCTTCACGACCATGCAGTGGACTTTATACTCAAACAACCTGTGTTGAAGTTCAAGTCTGTCTATTTTATAGCTGGAGACCTTTGAGAAGAACATATTCTAGAAAAATATGTGGTGGTATAAAAGTACTTATGGGCAAATTTGTATTGAAAAATGTATGCCTAGAAAATTAGCCATATAGATGAATTATTTTCCTCAACAATCTATTCGTCATTAGCATCTTCAATGATTGATCAAATATGAAAGTATATCTATTCTGCATTTAAAACCTTCACAATCCTTGACATGGGTCTTGACAATGATTTTTTTTTTTTTTGAATGTGATATCTAAAGCACAAGACAGCAAAAATAAAATTGAACAAATGGGGCTACATCAAACTGAAAAGCTTCTGCACAAAAAAAATAATGAATGAAGACAAGCTACTTAATGGGAGTAAACTAAATATCTGATAAAGATTAATATCAAAATATATAAAAACTCCTATAACTCAATAGCAGAACCCCAAATAATCCAATTAAAAATAAGCAAAAGAACTGAATAGACATTTTTCCAAAGAAGATACACAAAAGACCAACAAGTACATGAAAAGATGCTCAACATCATTAGTTGTTAGGGAAATGCAAATCAAAACCAGAAAGAGATATCACTTCATACCTGTTAGGATCATTAAAAAGATAAGAGATAGCAAAAAATGCTAATGAGGATGTGGAGAAAAAGGAACCCTTGTGCACTGTTGATGGGACTATAAACTTGTACAGGCACTATGAAAAACAATATGGAGGAGCCTTTAAAAATTAGGGGCTTCCCTTGTGGCTCAGACAGTAAAGAATCTGTGTGCAATGCCAGAGACTTGGGTTCGATCCCTAGGTCTGGAAGCTCCCTTGGAGAAGGGAATGGCAATCCACTTCAGTATTCTTGCCTGGAGAATTCCATTGAGTTTCAGCTTCAACATCAGTCCTTCAACATCAGTCCCTTCCCTCCAAGGGACTTTCAAGACTCTTCTCCAACACCACAGTTCAAAAGCATTAATTCTTCGGCACTCAGTTTTCTTTATAGTCCAACTCTCACATCCATACATGACTACTGGAAAAACCACAGTCTTGACTAGATGGACCTTTGTTAACAAAAGAACTATCATATGATTCAATAATTCTACCTCTGGGAATATATACAAAGGAAATAAAACATTTGCTCAAAAAATATCTGTGGCCCTGTGTTCATGGAAGCATTATTTTCAGTAACGAGGACATGGAAAGAGCTTAAGTATCCATCAATGAATGAATGGATAAAAAAGCTGTGATATATATATATGTATGTATACACACACACACACACACAATGGAATGTTATTCAGCCATAGAAAACTAGGAAATCCTGCTATTTGTGACATCAGTGGACCTTAAAGGCACTGTGCGAAGTAAAATATGTTAGAGAAAGAGAAATGTATGAGCTCACTTGTCCATGAAATCTTAAAAACAAAAGGACAAAGAGCAAAAAACATTAAAAAAAAAAAAGAGAGAGAGAGAGAGAGAGAGAGAGATCAGATTTATAGTTACCAAAGGCAGGGGTTGGGAGTGGGATAGATAGGAGAAAGATTGTCAAGCAGTACAAATTTCTAGTTAGAAGGTAAATTAATATCAGGAATCCAATGTTCAACATGATGACCTTAGTCAACAGTACTGTATGATATATATGAAAGTTAATGGAGTATGTCCTAAAAGTTCTTATCACAAGGACAATTTTTTTTTTATGTTACCTATGTGAGATGGTGGATGTTAACTAAACTCATTGTGGTAATCATTTTACAAGACATGTAAACATTATGCTGTATGCTTTAAATTTTTGCAGTGGTGAATGTCAGTTATACCTCAGTAGACCTGGATAAACTAATTGTAATTTGTTAGATAAAAAGAAGATTCAGGTCAGCATCCTTAATATGCTAGGAGCAGTGCTATTATAAACAATAAATAAAAAGTCCACTGGTCTCTCTTTCTCATTCCTTCCACATGACTTTTATATATTAATATATTTATGACATTTTTTTTACCTTGATGATAGCACTGATTTATCTTACGATGCTGTTCTTATAATTAGAAGCATCAAATATATCATGCATTTTGCAAGAGAAGAAGATGTTTACAACCTTTATGTTGTGACTATGATTCTGAAATACATATGCAATAGGAGCTCCTGAATGCATTTCATGTAAGTCATGAAATGAAATTGTATTCTGTTTCTGGACACTCTTTGGACTGTATATGATAGAGCCTTGTGCTTTCTGTTTATACAGAGAGGAAGAACTGCTGGAGAAAATGCAATAAGTGGACTTTGCCTCTATAGTTTCATGTGCACAAAGCCCTTTGCAGGCATGCTCATAACTTTTTCTCCTGAAAAAATGGTATCAAGGTCCATCTAACAGGGTTACAAAACCTGAATGCTGACAGCTTTCAGTGCTTTATAATCCTCTGCAAAACAGAAGGAGAACCCACTTCTGCCAGCCTTAATAACAGCACCAGATTGCTGCTGCTTCTAAAATAAAGAAATAAAACAAAATAAAATCTGGTCTTAAAGGGCATGACTCTGAAGAAAGCAAACATTTTGGGTTTTTTTTTTTTCTTTTTTAATGCACAATTTAAAGTGATAGTGACCACTTTACAATCACTGTGGATTATATCTTATTTGTTTAATTTTCTGCTTTCTCACTACTATCTCCTTACTCTACTCAAATGCTTCCATTTATTGGATAAGTTTTTATCTCCAAAGCATATAGAGTTTCCTGTCACTTCAGAGACATGAAAATTATTTTTGCTTTTTTCCTGTGCAGTTACTGTTTAAAGTAAATGAATAAAACAAATGCATTTCTTATCTTCTGGATGAATAGACAGGGGCCAGGGAGCATGTTGGTGCCTATGGCTTCAGCTTGCCCCTGCAAAGAGTTGAAATGAGAGAGGAAACCCAAAGCCCACCACATCCCTTCTTGTCCCCCACCCCTGCCACTCAATCCCCTAACACACACCAGAACTAACTGCAAGAGGACTTCATCCAAGTTTTCCGGAGATTTCCAGCCTCGAGACTTCCTTTTGTTGGGGAAGTCTGTAATTTCCTCAGTTTTGTCTCACCGCAGCAAAAATTCTAAGTGACTGACAAATCAGTGTTACAGCTCAGTTTTATTGGCAAGCAAAGGAAAATACATCTTCAAGGTATGAGGGCAGGCAGACCCAAAATATGGGAAGAAAAGAGAAGCTTCGATCCTTCTAGGCTTCCTCCTTTTATACTTTTGTCTCCTCCCTGCCCCCACCAATCCCTATATAAATTAGGCTATCCAGAAAGGCTGTTTGTTTTACCTGAGGTCCTCATTCCAGTCCTTCAACCTTCCTTTGTTCTATTTTTGCAGGCTTTTCCCTTCTTTGTCTTTTAGCCACTGCCATTTTGGACTCTGTTTTCCAATTCTAACTACCTAACATTCCTCTCTCAAGAGATGGGAGGCCCAATTCTTTAGGAATAGGGGCATCAAGGCCTCTCTGGCTACTTCCTGCTGAACTGGGATGGTGAGGGGCATTGGGCCTTCCCTTTTTGCTAGTCTCAAGCCTCAGAGTCCTAACAGTGGTGTCCATCTAAGGGTGAGTGATATTTTCTGTGGTCAGCTGTAGTTTTATATATCCTTGTTGAACTGGCACTGCATGTTGTAGCCTGTTGACCTGGGCAGAGACAAAACAGGTTAGATAATTGATAATACATGGAGCAATCATAAGCAGCATCAATATGGTGATAACAAGGATTAGTAGGGGCATTAACCAACTCCAAATTCCCCCTTGCCAGGGGAAGGACCCCCCAAAGAGAGATTGTAGCTACCCCGAGAACTCTCCAGATAGTTCTTCGAGATCCTGTAGGATCTGAAATGCTTTTCTTGAGGACTGTGAGACTTTCTTTAACTTAGCTGGAGGTATTTACCCAGTACCAACACATCTCATTCAAGATGGCTCAAGTCTCTCCTTGTTCAGGATCAGAACTGTCTCTTATCTGTTTTGGAGTACAACCCCTGCCAAGCTGTATTGACTCTTTAGAGCTATCCTGAGAAATTTTATCCCCAGAAACTTAATTTTGGGGGTGCTCATTAGAATGGCACTCATCTGTAGTTCTGAATAGGCATCTGAGATCTCCCAGGGGCTTGCAGGTGGATTGAGTGTCCTCTTCTGTTTTCTTCCACAGCTTGACTTGTGAGTAGTGAATCCAGGACTTGTGTCCTGAAACCTTGACTGCTGTGGGTAGAAAGTATTACAGGGTAGAGGCCCTTCCATGCAGGCTGAAGTTGAGCCTTTGGGGACCCATCTTTCCAGACTTTAATTACAACTTGAGTCCTGGAGCATATAGTGGTGGCTCTTTAGAATCTTTTGGCTCCTGGTTGACACCCAACAAAGATATATCCTGTTGGAATTGCCCAATGGCCATGGTATAAGAACGGAGGGTCTGAGCCTCTGGATCTAGGAAGAGGTCATTGACATAAACAAAAGGTCTTCCATATGAGATCTCATAAGGACTAAGACCAACTTGTTCCTTAGGGGCAATACAGGTGCTGCTGTTGCTGCTGCTAAATCGCTTCAATCATGTCTGACTCTGTGTGACCCCATAGATGGCAGCCCACCAGGCTCCCCATCCCTGGGATTCTCCAGACAAGAACATTGGAGTGCATTGCCATTTCCTTCTCCAATGTGTGAAAGTGAAAAGTGAAAGTGAAGTCATTCAGTTGTATCCGACTCTTAGTGACCCGATGGACTGCATCCCACCAGGATCCTCCATCCATGGGATTTTCCAGGCAAGAGTACTAGAGTGGGGTGCCATTGCCTTTTCCCAATACAGATGCAGAGATGAGCTATTGGTAAAGCCTCCTTCTGTCCCAGGGTAGTCTCCTGGATTATCTTTTTTATCACTGATTTTAAGAATTGGTTGACTCTTTCTATTTTTCCTGAAGACTGAGGCCTCCAGGCACAATGGAGATAATTAGTAATGTCCAATGCTTTAGAGACCCCTTGGGTGACCTTAAAAGTAATTTAAGAATGAATGTAATTCATTAATTCATTCATTAAGAATGAATGCGGGAGACCCGGTTTCGATCCCTGGGTCGGGAAGATCCCCTGGAGAAGGAAATGGCAACCCACTCCAGTACTCTTGCCTGGAGAATCCCATGGAGGGAGGAGCCTGGTAGGCTACAGTTCATGGGGTCGCAAAGAGTCGGACACGACTGAGCGACTTCACTTTCACTTCACTTTCAGCCTTCTTAGTCCTGGTGGGAAAGACTACAATCTATCCTGTGAATGTATCTGTCATGACTAATAGATAATTATACCCTTGAGAAACTGGCATCTGGGTGAAGTTCATCTGCCAATCCTCTCCTGAGTAGTTCCCATGTCATTGGACGGGTTGAGCCAACTGGGGTCTTTGAGCTCCTTGGGGGTTGTTTAATTGGCAAGTGGGACAAGAGGAGACCACTTGCCTTATAGTCGTTTGGAGGCCTGTTGCTCTGAAGGACCTTTGTAGTAATCTTTGGAAGGCTTTCTTCCTTAAATGAGTGGCAGCATGTAAGGAGTTAATCAACTTCCACTGGAGGTTCCCAGGCAGAAAAGGAGGTCCCTCCTTTTGGAACCACCCCGTATGATCTTCTTGAAAGCTCTCACTCTTAGCTTTAATAGTCTCACTTTCAGTATATGAAGGAGTTTCTGACAATTAGTCTGTGGAACTAAGGTGGCAACCCCTATTAGGTCATTGTTCTGTAATGCTGCTCTCAACTGCCTGATCGACTGCCACTTCCATGCTCCCTTTCTGGTGTCCTTTATAATGAGAGACTGAAACCTCAGTGGGCAGATGAACTGCTTCCAAGAGCCTAAGGATTTGATCATCATATTTGATTGAGGACCTTCGGGTGGTTAAGTGGCCTCTTTCTTCCAAATAGCAACATGTGCATGTAGCACCAGAAAGGCATACAAGGAGTCAGTGTAAATGGCTATTCCTTTTTTCTTTTCCCAGCTCGAGTCAGGACTATGAGCTCAGCTAATTGGGCTGAAGTACCTGGTGGCAAAGGTTTAGCCCCTGTGGTCTCAAAATTGGAGACTACTGCAATACCCAGCTCTTTATCCATCAAGACAAAGCTGCTTCCATCAGTGTACCAGATTTACTCAGGATTAGTAAGAGGATCTTCTGACAATCCCTCTCAGGGTTTTGTTCAGTGGTCCAAGGTTTCTAGGCAAAATTGAAAGGGGAAAGAGCCCTCGGAGGTAAGCAGGAGGGTAACTGGGTTAAGAACCTCACAAAGGGTTATAGTCAGGCCTGGATTTTCCATCAGCACTACTTGATATCTGAGGATCCTTTGATCAGACATCCATAAACGGCCTCTTCCATTTAGGAGTTGTTTCATTTGGTGGCTGGTAAAATACGTTTGCCCCCAAGAGAGAGTTTTAAAGCATCTTCTCTTACGACTGCAGTAGCTGCAAGACTTCATAGGCAGGGAAAGATCTTTTCCCAATAAGGAAGTAGGACACTCAGGGACCACCAGAAACTGGTGGGAAAATATTTGTCCATCCCAGAAACAAAGAAGTGCTCAGGTGAATATTTTTGTAGTTCTTCCTGTAACACCCAAAATAGTACAGGTTTGGGAGGAGAAGTCTCCAGAGGAGAAGGCTTCAGAGTAGAAGACCACAACAGAGTATGTAGCCCCTATGTCGACAAAGAAATTTCTGGACCTACCTGCCACATCCAATTGCACCCTTGGCTCCAGCCCTGCGATGTTTATCTGTGACAGGCAGGCTGGCATGAGTGGGCCACTTCAGTCCTGTTGAACCATCACGAGGGAAGGCTTGGTGCTTGACCTTGAGGCTCCTGGGTCCTGAGGGCAGGGTGCCGCCCAATGTCCCAGTTGATGGCATTTGTAGCAAGCCATTTTAGGAGACTTGTCACAGTTTGGACACTCTCTGGCCCAATATCCCACCTGTCTACAGATTAGGCATTTGGCTCACGCCTTGTCCTTTAAAGACTCCGGATTTGCCATAGGGCTTCCCTGGAGGGCGGCCAGCATCTGGGCATGACTTGTCTCTTTCCTTTTCTCCCTTTCCTGGGCCTTGGCCTCCCTCTCCTGTTTTCTGCTATAAAAGGTATTGGTGGCTGTCTGGACCATCTCATCTGAAGAGACAGCAGGGTCCTGCTGCTGTAGCTGTTGTAACTTTATCCTGATGTCTGATGCACACTGGGACAAGAATTTGTCTTTAAAATCACCTGTCCCTTTTAAAAGTCTAAGTCCAGGTTGGTAAACTTTTGGAAGGCCTCTTAGCCTTTCCATAAAGGCAATGGGATTCTCATTAGACTCCTGAATTATTGCTGAGACAGGGCATAGTCCCACAGCTAATAGGCTTCCTTCTATTTCCTGATGGACTTCCTGATGGATGAGTCTTTCTGAAGCTTATCCTACCCAGTACTGTTGCAACCTGAGAGCTGGGCATCCCTGGGTCAGGGTGAAGATCCCCAGGCAGGCTGAAGTGTGACAGCTTCCTGGAGATGGAACCCCCTGGGCAGGTCAAGGCATGTCAACCTCATGGGACTCCTGGACTGGTGGATCCCTGAGCAGACTGAGGTGTGACAACTTGCCAGGGACTGGATCCCTAAACAGGTCAAGGCAGGTTGACCTCCTGGCACCCCCAGGCTGGAGTTGGGTGTCCTCCTGGTCTCCAGCATGAGCAGTGCTGGGTAGGATTAAGGTATTGTAATCTTAATTCATTGCTGGTTTGTCCACCACGGATGGGAATAGATACCATGATGTAAAGCAATCCAAGTCTGTGCCCTGAGACTAGGAACCTGTGAAATAGTCATAAGACATATCCTCTTATTGCTCTGAAAGAATATAAGTCATTGATTTCCTCCCCTAGTTCTTCATAAGAGCAGTTTAGGGTGTTTCCAATGGTAAACATTTCATTGTCATGGACCCACTTTCGATAATAATGGAAGTAATGACAAAGAAGTGGGTGATCTGGTCCTATTAGGGGTATTAACAGTATTTTAATAATAAGCAGGTTGGAACAATGTTGCCTACAAGGGAGCAGGGTCCTGGTTGTAGGAGTTAGTAAGTGGCTTAAGAACAAATTGATAAGAGGCAACAAACCAGATGTTCCATAAAAGTGGAGTGGAGATTTGATCCAAGGGTATGTTCATAACTTTAGGAGAAGGGTGGTAAGGGTTTGGGCCCAAACAGCCTGCAGAGCTAACTCCCAAAGTGGCAAACATTATCCCCATAAGTCCAATTGCCCTTAAAGGGATGCCAATGGATGGACTTCTAGCAGGCATTGTGTGCCTGTCACCCATCCTAGCAGGTTCACTGAGAGATGCTGTTGTTGCACGTGTTGTAGGAAATATGGAAGATGAAGGCCTGAATATCTAGAGAGATTGGATATTACACAGCATTTCTCTCCCAAAGGCCAACTGTTTTCTGGTTGTCCTTCCAGAAGACTGTAGAGGCAACACTGTGGGCCTGGACAGGGCTCAGGAGAAGAGCAAGAGCACAACTTTTGAAAGAATGACATAGTCCAAGGGCATAACATGAGCCTATTCAAATCAAATGGGTACAAGATGACAAGTCAAATTCAATTGAACCTTGATCCTCAATCTGCAGGCTAAACAACACACCCAGAGGTGCCAGGACAGTTCCAAGGCACCAAGGAGTGGGTGGTTCCCCAATTTTGGGGATGATCCTCCCATTCATTAGCATATGAAGTCACCCAGCTCACAAAAATTAACCACATCACATTCCATGACCTCAGAACTCACCCTCTGCAATGGCCTACACCCTGTGGAATGTGCTTCTCTCTGAATCTGAACAAATCCATCTCTTACCTGTTGCTGTGTCTCTCACTGAGTGTTTCTCAATGAGACATCAAGAGCCTGAGCTTCATTAAGTCCTGAAGCCAGGCACCAGGGGTTCTGGCCAGGCCCAAGTCCCAGGAGGGAGGAGCTGAAGGATGGGAAGAAAAAGCAGAGGGAAAAGCATGCCAAGGAATCCCCTTCATAACCTGCCAGAAAATCTGCGAAATACCTGACCTGTGCTCACAGTTTTCATTGACCCGATCCTTAGCACAAAGAAGATTAAGGACAGAAGAACCCCCACCCGCTTGGGCAACAGCTACTAGGGCACCGCAGATGGTGGAGCCTTTGGGACACACTAGGACATCCACTGCTGCTCGCCTGTTCACAGGGGGTTTGAGGAAACAAGAAACAAGAGTTTGTAAAGAAATTACGATTTTGTAAGCCATATGTGCTTCCAGCCATAGGAGCGAGGACTTCCTACCCTAACTGAAGGTCTCCTAGAATCTGAGAGTGAGCCGTGTGAGCTTTCTGCTGAGTTTCTTTTTGCTGTCCCAGTTTTCCAGCACAGTAGGCTTCTTGTCACTTCCACTGCGCTGGGTTTTCTTTGCGTTGTGCTTCCACCATGGAACTTTCACCGAGTTGGGCTTCTGCTGCACTTGGCCTCTGCCTTGCAGGGCCCAAGCCAAGGTTGTTTCAGCTGGGTTAAATTTGAGAAATGGCACCAGATGAGCCATCTTGAATGAGACATGTTGTTTCTGGGTAAATACCTCCAGCTAAGTTAAAGAAAGTCTAGAAACATTCAGATCACACAGGATCTCAAAGAACGAGCTAGAGAGTTCTCAGGGTAGCTACAATCTCTCTTTGGGGGATGCTTCTCCTGGCGAGAGGGAGTCTGAAGTTAGTTAATGCCCCTACTAATCCTTGTTATCACCATATTGATGCTGCTTATGATTGCTCCATGTATTATCAATTATCTAACCTGTTTTGTCTCTGCCCAGGTCTACAGGCTACAACATGCAGTGCCAGTTCAACAAGGATATATAAAACTACAGCTGACCACAGAAAATATCACTCCCTTTAGATGGACACCACTGTAAGGACTCTGAGGCTTGAGACTAGCAAAAAGGGAAGGCCCAATGCCCCTCACCATCCCAGTTCAGCAGGAAGTAGCCAGAGAGATCTTGATGCCCCTATTCCCAAAGAATTGGGCCTCCCATCTCTTGAGAGAGGAATGTTAGGTAGTTAGAATTGGAAAACAGAGTCCAAAATGGCAGTGGCTAAAAGACAAAGAAGGGGAAAGCCTGAGAAAGTAGAACAAAGGAAGGTCGAAGGACTGGAATGAGGACTTCAGGTAAAATAAACAGCCTTCCTGGATAGCCCAGTTTACATAGGGCAGGCTTGGGGTTGGGGGAGCAGGAGACAAAAGTATAAAAGGAGGAAGCCTAGAAGGATTGGGGCCTCTCTTCTCTCTGTCTTTTGGGTTGGCCAGCCCTCACACATCAAGGATGTATTTTCCTTTGCTTGCCAATAAAACTGAGTTATAACACTGGTCTGTCCATTGCTTAAAATTTTTGCTGTGGTGAGACAGAACCAAGGAAATTACAAACTCCCCCGACACTTTGATATGGAAAATTAAACCAACAAAAGTAACTGTTGTTGGACTGCTCCTAGGTAGCCTTTATCAGAACGTTTGAGCTCACTCCTGATGTCAGCAAGTAGATAAAACATTTCCTACTCATTACAATCTTCAGGAAGACTGGCATGCTGTTGAAGGAGGAATATTTAATACAACAGTCTTCAGGCTCTTCTGTGCCCATCTGTTTATGATCTTCAGAGACACAGATCTAAGGCAACTTCCATTTTACAGTGGCCTGAAGTTTCCTCCCACCCCCAATCACCTGCAATTTAAATTCTTGCCCTAAGGAAGAGAATCAATCATATCAGTTTTAACATTGCTGATTTCCTTTGTTTTAAATGCTCATTGTTCTGCAAAAATATTGTGGTCAGAGGGTCAAAGAAACCAAACTTCTGAAAAGCAAGAAGAGTTACCTCAATGCTTGCCTTGTCCATCAGGAACCTGTGGCCCTTTGAAATGGTTTATTCAGAACCTTAACACAAATGGTCCTGGTCTTATGAAGGTTTGACTTACAATTTTTTGACTTTACATAGGTGCAAAAGAGATACACATTCAGTAGAAATCCTACTTCAGATTTTGAATTTTGAGCTTTTCCTGGGTGAATGCTATGTCTTTGATCCTTTATCTCAGTTAGCCTTGTGACTACAAGTGTAAACAACTGATACACTTACAACCATTCCATACCCACACAACCATTCTGTTTCACTTTCAGTCCAATATTTTGTAAATTACATGAGATAGTCGGCACTTTACTACAAAATAGACTCTGTATTAGATGATTTTGCCCAACTGCAGGCTAATGTAAGTGCTCTGAACACAGTTAAGCAATGGTTTGGCTGAGCTATGATGTTCAGTTGGTTAGGTGTATTAAATGCAATTTTAACATTTTTTTTAACTTCAGAGGGTATTATTAGGTTGTAACTGCATCATAAATTGAGGAAGATCAGTATTTGAGATGTCTTGTGTAGAGTTGCTTCGTGGGGGAGGATTGGGCCGTGGCGAGGGGAGGGGGAAGACAATCATATCTCTGCCTTGAGTGAAAATGAATCTTTCAGGTGCTCAGTGAGGAATCAGTCACTACACTCGTCAGAAACTCTAATGGCACGGGATTGTTAAGCAATCCCTCCTTTAATTTTTTTTAAGCACTGGAGCTTTTTCAACACATAAGCCATAATCTAGCATTGGTGACTTCTGAAAGACTTCCGATATGTCTCTGCTTTGCTCTCCTATGCTCATTCTTCAGCCCAGCTTTAGTCTTACTCCTCGAGAACTTTTTATTAAAGAACACCGGAAACAACTAGGAGGCACTGCGGGATAGAGGCACTCTTGAACTGTGTTTCCCATTGAGAAACCCTGTGACTACAGATTTGAGCCTAGAAACCTGCTGCGGTGGTTGTTGTCGTTTAGTCGCTAAGTCGTGTCGTGTCCAACTCTTTGCCAGGCTCCTCTGTCCATGGGATTTCCCAGGCAAGAATACTGGAGTGGATTACTGTTTCCTTCTCCAGGGGCTCTTCCTGACTTGATCAAACTCGTGTCTACTGTGTTGCAGGCATATTCTTTACCCCTGAGCCACTGGGAAAGCCAGGAGAGAAGCAAGGTCTTGTTCAAAGGCCTCGGGCAACAAGGAACATTTTAGTAGAGCAGATAATAAAGAAGGAGGTAGAGAGGGCACAGCTGTGTGTTCTCAACCAGCTTTGCCAGATTTAGCAAAAAGAAAGCAAAAAAGTTAGGATGGAGGGAAGAAAGATGGTGGGAGAGGAAGACAAAAGAAAATAATAAAAGGGAAACACAAAGAAAAGGACACCACTGGACATACTTATACTAAAAAAAGTGTTTATCTGAAATTCAAATTTAGCTGGACATCCTTATTTGACCTGGCACCCTAACTTCCCCTTTTCTCTGCCCTCGCACTGGAGCAGCATCCATTATCCATTTCATAAATTGAAGTTCCAAATAAAATTGCTTTAAAGGGGGTTTTGAGCCTTTAAAAATATTTAAGTGAGGGAATAGATGAAAATCACCCCTACACTCTGACAAATGAGTTTATCTCTGAGTATTTTTTTTTATTTATTTTTTAATTTTTGGCTGCACTAGGTCTTTGTTGCTGCACACAGGCTGTCTCTAGCTGCAGCAAGTCGGAGCTTCTCTTCATTTTTGATGCTCGAGCTTCTCTTGTTGCAAAGCACAAGATCTAGAGCTCGGGGGCTTCAGTAGTTCTGGCACACGGACTTAGTTGCTCTGGGCAAGTGGGATCTTCCCAGACCAGGAATCAAACCTGTGTCCCCTGCATTGACAGGCAGACTCTCAAAGGCTGGACTGGACCACCAGGGAAGTCCTTATCTCTAGGTATTTAGGAAAAGAAAATGTGTACATATGCTATAACTTCATGGTAAGAAAATTTAAATTTTATTTTATTATAATTTGACACACTTTAAGAAAACCTGCATCTGGTAGATTGTACAAACAGCTTCACTACTTCAGACTTTTCTGTATCCATATCTGTTGCCCTATGTTTTAACAGTTCCTCCCACTAGAGGCAGAATGTTCTTCTTTGCCCATGACTTGGGTTTGGTAGCATGTCTGCTTTGGGCAATGGGATATGACCTGATGTTAGCATGATTAGGCTCATGCCCTGGCCCTTGACATCACCACAAGAACATGGGGTTAGCCTAACTATCCTAGAAAAATGAGATATTTTTAACAGATCTAAATTGAACCCATGGCCTTGAGTCAAACCCAGCTGAGCCCAGACAAGTTGAGTCATGTATTCATGAGCTATAATACTCATGATACTTTTTACTGTATTTTGTGGTTTGTTATGAAGCATTACCATGTCCAAAACTGACCTATACATTCCACCTCATCACTTTCAGGGTATCTATCAAGGCTGCCGATTCCTCTAGGAGCTGAGATTTACAATAACATGCATGACACAGACTTTCCTACTTAGGTAAGAAATTTTTGAGCAGAAAGTTTAGGAGCAATGAATAATAAAATTGCCAAAGATTTTCACAGAGAAGTCACCTACTAAAGGGAAATTGCCATCCAGATTGCTAATAAGATTATCACTAATCTGCTGAGTTTAAAAACTAAATGTTCTTTTCAAGATTTTAAAAAAGTAGTTCAAAGATGGAAATGAGGACTAGTCACCGTGAGAAACGATAAAACTGAACAGCTGTGCAGGCAATTCATTTATTAGAGTAAACATTTAAGCAGGCAGGAGTTGGTGATTGTTATTCCCCCTTCAATCTATTTTAGATTCAGGATGTATAGTTCATTAAACTTGGTATTTGCAAGAGAGCTCCAATGTGTAGCAGATGGGAAAACTGGAGAATCATCTTTCATTTTAGTTAGTGGATTCCCTGGAGATGCTGGCCACCAAATCTGCTACCAAACCCTTTAGCTCCCTCCTTGAAAAATATGTCAAAACCCCATTTCAATTTCTATGCTATTTGCCTCCTACAATAATACTTTCAGTGTGATAAAGCCAAACACCAGCACTAACATTTCTAACTACTGTTAAAGGGATTGGAGCTCTTCAAAAATCACACTGTAAACTCTATTACGAAAATTTTCCACATTTGGAAACCAAATTCTTCAATGAGGTCCTTGTTTCAAAGATTGCATTGGGAAAGACACCAAGTAGCCACTGTAAATGAGGAAACAATCATTTGTAAACATGAACTATAAGAGTGTGAAAGATCAAGTTATGTTAAGCAAAAGTACAATGTGTTTCTAAAACTACAGTGTGGTTTTCAGAAATCAGGGCACAGGAGCTTAGAATCTTGTTTAAACATGATAGCACACATCTTTAAGTAAGGGATGGTAGATTATTAAATTAGAATAATGCTTCTCAAACATTTTTGCTAAAAATATTCTTTTAGACAGAGTGGAAAGGACTTCAGTTAATCTGATCTCAGTTTACACTGACATGGTTGACTGCAAGTTAGGTGCTTTATTGACAAAATTCATAATTTTTGTATTTTATTTCATAATATATCCAAGTGGTTTAATATAAAAGTAGCATTTTCAATTACTATCAGGGAAAAGAAACAGATTTCTTTAAGGCTCACTGGTTAAATAATGAAAGATATGTAATAGTGGATCTGTCAAACTTCAAAAATTGAATTGCATTCAAGAGCCCTAAATCTGCATTATGGTTAAAATAACTCTGATGTGGTGTCACAGATTTTGAGAATTTACAACCATCTAAATACCAAGATCAAATAGTACCTTTCTCCTTTAAAAATCCCTCTGAGTGAAGAGGTAATGACAGCCATTTAGGTCCAACTGGCCTCCAGTCACTCTTTCACCTATTCTACCTGAAAGTCCCACAGTTCATGGATTCAGACTAAGGAGATCATTCCTTCCAGTGCATATCTCCCTGGGACTTTGAAGGTAAAGCCCTGACTTTAGGAGTTGCATGGTGTGATGAGAGTGAAAGTGGTGATAATTGTGGGGTTTTTTGGTGTCTATAGTTCTCACTCCTAAGGAGTGTTCTCCTTGAACTAAACAGAGATGAGACTCACTCACTAATTTATACTTTGTCTTGAGTTCTTCCCCAGTATGCATTACCCTTAAGGAAACATGCATATGGGAGATTGGGCTAAGACTTTAGAAAACAAAAAGATATGTCCATAGAAAATTCCACATTAAATGTCTAGAAAATCTATCAAAACCAAGCAAAAGGATGAAAATCAAAGGACATGAGAATATGCCAATATTTAACAGTTGGAAGATATAGATGCCTTTTTTTTCCCTCACCCAATTTTTTGAAACTATAACTCACATATATGCAGAGTACATCATGAGAAACACTGGGCTGGATGAAGCACAAGTTGGAATCAAGATTGCTGGGAGAAATATCAATAACCTCAGATATGTAGATGACACCACACTTATGGCAGAAAGTGAAGAACTTAAAGAGACTCTTGATGAAAGTGAAACAGGAGCATGAAAAAGTTGACTTAAAACTCAACATACAGAAAACTAAGATCATGGCATCTAGTCCCATCACTTCGTGGCAAATGGATGGGGAAGCAGTGGAAACAATGAGAGATTTTATTTTTCTGAGCTCCAAAATCACTGCAGATGGTGAGCACAGCTATGAAATTAAAAGACACTTGCTCCTTGGAAGAAAAGCTATGACCAACTTAGACAACATATTAAAAACCAGAGACATTACTTTGCCAACAAAAGTCCATCTAGTCAAAACTATGGTTTTTCCAATAGTCATGTATGGATGTGAGAGTTGTGCCATAAAGAAAGCTGAGCACCAAAGAATTGATGTTTTTGAAATGTGGTATTGGAGAAGACTCTTGAGAGTCCCTTTGACTGCAAGGAGATCCAACCAGTCCATCCTAAAGGAGATCAGTCCTGAGTGTTCACTGGAAGGACTGATGTTGAAGCTTAAACTCCAGTACTTTGGCCACCTGATGCAAAGAAATGACTCATTTGAAAAAACCCTAGTGCTGGGAAAGATTGAAGGTGGGAGGAGAAGGGGATGACAGAGAATGAGATGGTTGGATGGCATCACCAACTCAATGGACATCAGTTTGAGTAAACTCTGGGAGTTGGTGATGGACAGGGAGGCTTGGGGTGCTGCAGCCCATGGGATTGTAAAGAGTCAGACACAACTGAGCAACTGAACTGAATGGATAACTCACATACAATAAAAATCACCCTTTTAAAGTGTACAGTTCAGTGGTTTTTAACATATTCACAAAGTTGTGCAGCAATTAACTCTTTTTCCAGAATGTTTTCATTGTCCCCTCCCCCCACACAGAGAAACTCATCCATTAGCAGTCACTTGTCATCTCCTCCTCCCACAGTCTCTGGCACCCAATTCTGTCTCTAGGAATTTCTTATTCTGGACATTTCATATGAATGGAATCAAGTAATATGCAGCCTCTTCTGTCTGGCTTCTTTCACTTAACCTTATGCTTTCAAAGTTCATCCATGTTACAGCATGTGTCTGCACTCATCCCTTTTATATGGATGAATGATATTCCATTGTATGGATATACCACATTTATTTACTCATTCAACATTTGAGTTGTCTCCGTTTCTTACTATTGTAGAAAACGGCATTGTTAATATTTGTAAGTTTTTATGTGGATATGTTTTCAGTTTTCTTAGGTATATACCTAAGGAATAGAATTGCTGGGTCACGTGACAACTTCATCTTTAATTCTTTGAGAAACTGCCAGGCTTTTTCTGCAGTGGATAAACCATTTCAAATTCTTATCAGCAATGTATTAGGGCTCTGATTTCTTCCTATCTTTATCAAGACTTTTTACCGTCCCTTAGATTACCCATTCTAGTGGGTGTGAGGTGTATTTCATTGTGGTTTTAATAATGTTGAGGTTTTTTAATATGTTTACTGGTTATTTATATATCTTTCTTGGAAAACGGTCTATTCAGATCTTTTGTCCTTGTTTAAATTGGGTCGTTTGTCTTTTTATCATTGAATTGTAAATGTCTTTTCAACTCTGTATGCTCAGTCCTTATCAGATTTGATTTTCAAATATTTTCTCCCATTCTGTGCATTGTCTTTTCACCTTACCAGTGGTGTCCTTTGTAGTACAAAATTTTTAAATTTTGATGAAGTCCAGTTTACCCACTTTTTTCCCTTGGTAGTTTATGCCTTTGTTGTCATAACTAAGAAGCAACTGCCCAATCCAAGGGATCAAAGATATATACCTATCTTTTCTTCTAAGATTTATACAATTTTAGTTTTTACATTTAGGTTTTTGATCCATTTTGAGTTAGTTTTTATATATAATATAAAGTCCAAATTCATTCTTTTATATTTGGAGATACAATTGTTCCAGCACTATTTGTTGAAAAAACTATTGTCTCCCCAGGTTGTCTCAGTACCCTTGCTGAAGATCAATTAACCATGGATATATGGGTTTATTTNCACTGCAGATGGTGAGCACAGCTATGAAATTAAAAGACACTTGCTCCTTGGAAGAAAAGCTATGACCAACTTAGACAACATATTAAAAACCAGAGACATTACTTTGCCAACAAAAGTCCATCTAGTCAAAACTATGGTTTTTCCAATAGTCATGTATGGATGTGAGAGTTGTGCCATAAAGAAAGCTGAGCACCAAAGAATTGATGTTTTTGAAATGTGGTATTGGAGAAGACTCTTGAGAGTCCCTTTGACTGCAAGGAGATCCAACCAGTCCATCCTAAAGGAGATCAGTCCTGAGTGTTCACTGGAAGGACTGATGTTGAAGCTTAAACTCCAGTACTTTGGCCACCTGATGCAAAGAAATGACTCATTTGAAAAAACCCTAGTGCTGGGAAAGATTGAAGGTGGGAGGAGAAGGGGATGACAGAGAATGAGATGGTTGGATGGCATCACCAACTCAATGGACATCAGTTTGAGTAAACTCTGGGAGTTGGTGATGGACAGGGAGGCTTGGGGTGCTGCAGCCCATGGGATTGTAAAGAGTCAGACACAACTGAGCAACTGAACTGAATGGATAACTCACATACAATAAAAATCACCCTTTTAAAGTGTACAGTTCAGTGGTTTTTAACATATTCACAAAGTTGTGCAGCAATTAACTCTTTTTCCAGAATGTTTTCATTGTCCCCTCCCCCCACACAGAGAAACTCATCCATTAGCAGTCACTTGTCATCTCCTCCTCCCACAGTCTCTGGCACCCAATTCTGTCTCTAGGAATTTCTTATTCTGGACATTTCATATGAATGGAATCAAGTAATATGCAGCCTCTTCTGTCTGGCTTCTTTCACTTAACCTTATGCTTTCAAAGTTCATCCATGTTACAGCATGTGTCTGCACTCATCCCTTTTATATGGATGAATGATATTCCATTGTATGGATATACCACCTTTATTTACTCATTCAACATTTGAGTTGTCTCCGTTTCTTACTATTGTAGAAAACGGCATTGTTAATATTTGTAAGTTTTTATGTGGATATGTTTTCAGTTTTCTTAGGTATATACCTAAGGAATAGAATTGCTGGGTCACGTGACAACTTCATCTTTAATTCTTTGAGAAACTGCCAGGCTTTTTCTGCAGTGGATAAACCATTTCAAATTCTTACCAGCAATGTATTAGGGCTCTGATTTCTTCCTATCTTTATCAACACTTTTTACTGTCCCTTAGATTACCCATTCTAGTGGGTGTGAGGTGTATTTCATTGTGGTTTTAATAATGTTGAGGTTTTTTAATATGTTTACTGGTTATTTATATATCTTTCTTGGAAAACGGTCTATTCAGATCTTTTGTCCTTGTTTAAATTGGGTCGTTTGTCTTTTTATCATTGAATTGTAAATGTCTTTTCAACTCTGTATGCTCAGTCCTTATCAGATTTGATTTTCAAATATTTTCTCCCATTCTGTGCATTGTCTTTTCACCTTACCAGTGGTGTCCTTTGTAGTACAAAATTTTTAAATTTTGATGAAGTCCAGTTTATCCACTTTTTTCCCTTGGTAGTTTATGCCTTTGTTGTCATAACTAAGAAGCAACTGCCCAATCCAAGGGATCAAAGATATATACCTATCTTTTCTTCTAAGATTTATACAATTTTAGTTTTTACATTTAGGTTTTTGATCCATTTTGAGTTAGTTTTTATATATAATATAAAGTCCAAATTCATTCTTTTATATTTGGAGATACAATTGTTCCAGCACTATTTGTTGAAAAAACTATTGTCTCCCCAGGTTGTCTCAGTACCCTTGCTGAAGATCAATTAACCATGGATATATGGGTTTATTTTTTCTAGTTTTTATAAATAAAGTTTTATTGGTAAGCAATTGTCTCAGTTTGTTTACTTATTGTCTATTGCTGTTTTCATGGTGCAAGGACAAGTTTGAGTAGTTGCAACTAACTGTAGACTGTAAAATCTATAATGTTTACTATTTGGTACTTTAAAGAAAATATTTGCTGACCCTGATTTCCATAATTATCTGTGGCTCACACTTTTCACTTAACTCTTCTTGGTGTTTTTTCCTCTCATTTAAAAAAAATTTTTGTTTTTTAAATTTTTACAATTTTGTCTTGGTTTCTGCCATACAGTAATGTGAATTAGGGATATATGGGTTTATTTTGGAATTCTCAATTCTATTCCATTCAGTAACATGTCTGCTCTTCTATCAGGAGCACACAGCCTTTACTACTATATTTTTGTAATGAATTATGGTATTAAGAAGAATGAATCCTTTAGCTTTGTTCTTATTTTCTGAGATTACTTGGCTATTTTTGATGCCTTGCATTTCATTTTCCTTTTAGGATCAGCTTGTCAATTTATTTTTTAAAAAAAAGGAAAAACAGGATTTTGATAGTCAAAATTTGGGGAATATTGCCATCCTGACAATCTTAAATCTTCCAATTCAGAAAAACAAGAAATAAATATCTTCCTGTTTATTACACATTTTCCTTCAGTGATGTTCAAGTTTTTCACTTCTTTTCTTAAATTATTCCTATGTATTTTTTAATTTTGATACTTTTGTATGGCATTTTCTTATTTAATTTTTGGATTGTTCATTTCTAGTGTGTATAAACACAATCGGTTTATGTATATTGATTTTTATACCCACAACCTTGCTGAATCTGTTCATCACTAGGATTTTCTATGTGCATGATCATGTTATCTGCAAATAAAAAGTTTTACTTTCTCCTTTCCAATCTGGAACTCCTTTATTTCATTTTATTGTCACAATGTGCTGGTTAGAACCTCCAATAAAATGTTGAATAAAAATGGTAATAATTGATGTAAGTGGCCATAATTGTTTTGTTTCTGATGTCAGAAGGAAAACTTTTAATCTTTTACCATTAAGTAAGATGCTAGCTCTGAGTTTTTCATTGAAATCCTTTATCAGGTGAGAAAAGTCCTCTTCTATTTCTTATATTTTGAAGAATTTTCTCATAAGAAGGTGTTTAGTTCAGTTCAGTTGCTCAGTCATGTCCGACTCTTTGTGACCCCATGAATCGCAGCATGACAGGCCTCCCTGTCTATCACCAAATCCCGGAGTTCACTCAAACTCATGTCCATTGAGTCGGTGATGCCATCCAACCATCTCATCCTTTGTCATCTCCTTCTCTTCCTGTCCCTAATCCCTCCCAACACAAGAGTCTTTTCCAATGAGTCAACTCTTTGCATGAGATGGCCAAAGTATTGGAGTTTCAACTTTAGCATCAGTCCTTTCAATGAACACCCAGGACTGATTTCTTTCATAATGGACTGGTTGGATCTCCTTGCAGTCCAAGGGACTCTTAAGAGCCTTCTCCAATACCACGTTCAAAAGCATCAATTCTTTGGCGCTCAGCTTTCTTCACAGTCCAACTCTCACATCCATACATGACCGCTGGAAAAACCATAGCCTTCACTAGATGGACATTTGTTGGCAAAGTAATATCTCTGCTTTTGAATATGCTATCTAGGTTGGTCATAACTTTCATTCCAAGGGGTAAGCGTCTTTTAATTGCATGTCTGCAATCACCATGTGTGGTGATTTTGGAGCCCAACAAAACAAAGTGATGGAATTTCTGCTGAGCTATTTCAAATCCAGCAAAGAATGCTCAAACTCAAGAAAATGTTAACATTTGTCAAATGCTTTCTTTGGGTCTATTAAGACTGTTATAGAGGTTTTTTGTTTTTTTTTTCCTGTTAATATGGTCTATTATAGGTTGATTTTCAGATGTTGAAACAACTTGTATTGCCAAGATAAATTCACTTGGTCATTGTGTATAATCATTTTTATATATTGCTGGTCTTGGTTTGATAGTACTTTATTGAGGACTTCTTCATTTATATTCATAAGAGATACTCATCTCTAGTTTTCTTTGGTTGCGATGTCTTTGCACAGATTTTGTATTAGGAGAATACTAGAATGAATAATACTTATTCTAAGTAATGAATGTATAATAAAGAATAAATGATACTTATAGAATAAAATGTGTTCCCCACTTTTTTTTTAAGAATATAAATAAGTGTTTTAGAGACGATGGATTTGATGTACTGTTTTTTATTCCTTGTGCTCACTGAAAATAGAAGCCCTGGATAGTATACTTAAAGCAAACATAAGATTCTGAGGCAGACTTGCTAGGACCTCAGTGTCCAAGGAATAACACAGTGGTGAGTTTCCTGGGGTTGTTTTGTTTATTTTTATTTGTTTGCTTCAAATGTCTCATATTTGGGGCTCAGAGATATGCAGAAATATTTTCAAAATCTAAAATTTATGTCAGTAGTGTCTGAGGAAAGAAAGAAGTGGGGCAGGACTGAAAAAGTACTCAAATAAATAAAGACAATATACTTCCCAAACATAACATAAATAAATAGATAAATAAATACTCATCAAAATCCCAGCAAGATGTTCTGTAGTTATAGGATTCATTGGTACATTTAACACAAGACTATGTATAAATCCATACATAAAACTAAATCCAGTAGTGTATAAAGAAGATAGTACGTCCTGAATATGTTAGATTTAACTTATCTGGTATATTCACTAAATGAAATATTATGTTGCAGTGAAAATGATCTACAGCTACCTGAAACAATGCACTTGTATGTATTTTTAAAGCAAGGACTGAATAACCCCCAAATTCAAGAAGGAACAGATAAAAGCTCATTGGTATAAGTAGGACATTAATAAGGTTCTGGTTCTTTAAATGGTGATGAATTTATAGGTGTTCACAGCATTATTTAAAATATTTTATAATAAATCATATAAAAGTGGTTTATGGGTAAATTAAAGATAACAGTATGACATGAAACAGGCTGATGATTCACCAATATTGGACCCTTGAGGTCCATTTAGGAAAAATAAACTCTGACACATACTTTCTCTTGGCTAAGCCAGCTTATGTCTGTGCAGTACAGCCAGCTGTACTGAAAATTTCATTTTTAAAAGATGAGAATTTTAATCAATTTATGACTTTTTAGAAAAGTCATAATTTTATAGCCTCCACCCCCACTGAACACTCTGAGAAAGTGGCAGTTTCTGAGGTCTTGGTAAAAGATCCAGTGGATGCTGATCTTTTCCTGGGTGTACTAACAGTCTCAGTGTGAGGCATTCCTCTTCTCAGCTTTGCCTTTCCAGATTTACTCCATCTGTGCACATGGCCAAGCTTTTATTTTTATTTTTTCATAAATGATACAGTGCCTGCTAAATTCCTCATACATCTTGTTGAGAATGTCTTCACCAGTGATTTTGCCAAAAGTCCTTTTTAAATGAACACCTTCAAGGACAGCATAACTGTAAAGATGGTAACCCGTGGCAAATAGTGTTCAGCCACTCAGTTGTGTCCAACTCTGTGAGACCCATAGATTGTAGCCCACCAGGCTCCACTGTCCATGGAATTTCCCAGGCAAGGAATATTGGAGCTGGTTACTATTTCCTACTCCAGGGGATCCTCCCGACTCAGGGATAGAACCCACATCTCCTCTGGCAGGCAGAAAACTTTACCACTAGCACCACTTGGGAAGCCTACAGAACAAGCATATTTTCCCAAGTCTTCCAGTATCTGTGATGGAAGGAACAAGGTCAACTGCAATCACCAAAGAGCTGTTTCAGTATCTCTGTTGAACACATTAAAATGTATCATATGAAAGTGTCACTTAATAATTGCCTCCATTAACCTAGGTAGCCATTTCAGACCCAAAACAGAGTCAAGGTTTCTTCCAGTGATCTCCTTTTAGATGAGTGGAACCTTGAGATAAGTGCTGCAACTGACTTTATTGGAAGCTTCAAAACACTTTTAAAATTTTTTATTTAATGCTGCTTCTCATTGAATTGTCTAACCTACATCTACCATTTTCACTTTCAGGTATTTTATTCTAAATTAACATCATTAAATTTTTGTACTATGGGTTTGATGCCATGAGTGCAATAGGTTCTTACATGGCATCCCCACAAAAATGAAAATCTGTATCACTTCTACCATGACTGTTGAATCTCTGGAGCAGTTCAGGGGTGCTCTCCTTTGCAGGTGAGCCATGGGGGCCTCCCCTGATGATACCTGACCAAGTATGATCTTGCACATTCCTCCTTTAGTCAAACTAATGCTTCTAACTTCCTGCTTTTAGCCATAATTGTATACCCCATCTGAAAACATAATTTTCAGTTATTTCTCTTTTAGAAGATAAATAATGCCACCAATTTGTGAAAAAATGAAACCCAGGGGGAGGAGAAGGAGATCTTACAGTATTGGCAAAATCCGTGAATTTTGTCAACTAAATGGTTTACTGTAATCAAGGCAAAACATACTGATTTATGGTAGCTGATGGCTTTTGGGTCTAATTGTGTGCTTAAAAATAATTTCTTGGTATGGTGAAAAGTGCATTAAGACAAACAAATAAGCAAAAAGCAAGCCTTACCTTGCCAGCCTCCATTATCTCTGGCAGTGCTGGCACTGCGGCAGCTGCTCTCTGGCAATGCACAGCACGCTGCATGAGGATCGTTTGTTCTCACAGCTCTTTTGTTACCAGGAGGGCTAAGAGCACCAGGGTTCCTGAAATTTCAAAACAGCCACATTTTCCACTCACTTGCTCCCCTTGAATTGTCCAGCACATGTAAGTTGCAGTCTGATGGATTTACCTGCATTTTGTATTTATTTTACAAAATATTTCAATGTCATAAGAATTCAAGTCTTCATTTCCCCAAATGGTCAGATGAAATGACTTCTCCGGGACTATATACCATTTCCATTCTTTGTTTTTAGCCACCCTTAACGAAACCAGTATGAGATATGCCAGATTAAAGAACCTGTGCTTGTATTCACAAAAGGCTCTTGGGAAATATAAATAAAATAGAAGTTTCCAAAGAAAAATATTTTTTAAAGCTCTGAAAATCCTAACGTTTAGATCTTAAGACAAGTCACCTCACCTTATATTTATTTATCTATATATATGTTATTGAATAAATTTTAAATTTAATTTTGATAAAATCTTATTTTGAACGTACAAGAGATATCCTTTAATGAATAGGGCTTCCCTGTTGGCTCAGATGGTAAAGAATCTGCCTTCAATGCAGAGACCAGGGATCAATTCCTGAGTCGAAACAATGCCCTGGAGAAAGAAATGGCGACCCACTCCAGCATTCTTGCCTGGTGAATTCCATGGACAGAGGAACCTGGAGGGCTTAGTCAAAACAATGAATACTTTGGAAACCAAACCAATCACAGCACACTATCATGGGATTGATTATATACGACTGTTAACAATATTACAAAATTTAGTGATTTCAAACAATACCATTTATTATTTTACAGTTTCTGTGAGCCATGAATCTGGGCACAGATTAGTTAGGCCTCCTACTACAGAAACCCACAAAGGCTGCAACGAAGGTGTCACTGGCATCACGATTTAATCAAAGAGTTGGACAGTTATGTATCCCTGAAATCATACAATTGAAATTTAACTGCTGCTCTCCCCTAATCAGCTGCTCTTTCTTCATCTTCCCCATTACAACTGATTATAATTACTCAGTCCAAACATGTTGGAGCTATCTTTGACTCTTCCCTTTCTTTTATACCCTTCATTCAATCTGTAACCAAATCCCGATGACTCCACCTTCAAAATGTACCCGCATCTGACCACCTTTCACCACCTCCACTACTACTACTCTGATCCAAGCCATTTGCTTCTCTCAGGGGGATTATTGCAACAATCTTCTAGTTGATCTCCTAGACTATGTCCTTGCCCCTTGCAGTCTATTCTTTATATAGAGGCCCCACCATGATCCTGTTAAAATATTAGTCACTTCTACTCAAAATCTTCTAATACTTTTCTATCTTACTCAGATTAAAAGCCAGTGTTCTAACATAACCGACAATGTCTTACATTTTCTATTTCTTACTTGTGGGTTACAACTCTGATTTATGTTCTACAACTGCCCCCTTGCCCACTCTCCTTTTCTAGAGAATGCTGGCCTCCTGGCCATTTATTAACTCCACCACTGACCTATGCCCACAGCAGGATTCCTGAGTCCTCTTCCCCTCAGACAGTCCATGGGTCTCCCCTCTTCTCTTCTGGATATTTTGCAGAGGCTATTAGTCAAATTAGATACAGAATAAAGGGAAGAACAAAGATTTAACAGTGGAGTCTGTTAAGATGGAACATAATTATTAGATACCTTGTTAGATGAAATTTCAATGAAATGGTGGTTGGGATCAACAGCTCTATTGGAATGAAATGAGACAGGGCTATGAAAAAGATAAGACAGCTGACAGTCAAATCTCACAAAAAGTTTTACTGTAAAATGAGCAGAAAAAAAATGGGTAGTAGGTGGAGAAACATATGAATTCAAAGTCTTTTTTTTTTTTAAGGAATATATGAAGGTATATTTATCTAATAATAGAAATGACCAAGAAGAAAGGAAAAACATAATATTGCAGAAGGGGACCTGTGGGGTAAATTGGAGAATAAAATTCTTGAGAATGGAAGGTAAGTAGGATCCAAAGTACAAATGAAGAGGCTGGCTTTCGGTAGAAATAGGATGCATCTTCCAGTGCAATGGGTTTAAAAGCAAAGCAAAGGGCACAGATGCTGGCGAGCTGCTGGATTATTTGGTGGCAAGATGCAGGATTAAAATTTGAGTACTTCTATTTTGAGAACTGAGGGAAAGGCTTAGAGATTCAGAGAAAAAAAAATTACGAAAAGTTGGCCAGGGAAGGTATGCTAGGATTTTCTGACAGCATTGAATATCTGGTATGACATTTATGACAATAAATTAAAACTTTTAAATTTTCTTCTGAAATCTTTAGCTGTTCAAGTTTCCCTGGTGGCTCAGTGGTAAAGAATCCACCTGTCAATGCAGGAGTTGTGGATTCAATCCCTGGGCTGGGAAGATCCCCTGGAAGAGGAAATGGGAACTCATGGCAGTGTTCTTGGCAGGAAAATCCCATGGATTTCCAGGCTCCCAGAGGAGCCTGGCAGGCTACAGTGCATGATATTACCAAGAGCTGGACATGACTTTGTGACTAAACAACAAGAGGTACACCCACAGGGTGGGTGGATATTTATACAAAATCAGAATTGGCAATTCTCCAAATTCTCGCGTTTTTGTTTTTTTTTTTTTTTACTTGGAGGGAGAAAGAGACAAAGGAATAGAGAACAGATGTCAGAAATTGATGTGGCTAAGCTGTAGTGTCTCACAGGGCAAGATGTGAAGTAAAGATGTGAGGAGAAAGAAATGGGGGGAAAGCAGCGGTGTCAATGGGCTGGAGGTCCCCATGCTTGAGAGATGTCTAGGGAAGGGATTCTAGAGAATGTGGGCAGAGTGGTTAAGTGATGGCAGTCAGAGGGCAGGATGCTTTATATCAAAATGACTCACCTGGAGAGTCTCTTAAAATATATAAATTATTGAGTCAAACTTAGAGAATCTGATTCCATAGATCTGGGATATGACCTGACAATCTAGTTTTCATGAGAGACCAAATTGATTCTGAGAGACTGTGTCCTAAAAAGGACATTTGGGAACCATTGAGAGGAAATGACTATCCAAGTGCTCATAAAAGGAAATGATCACTTGGGGCTCAGGTGATCAAGAAAGCATTCCAAGAAGAGGGGAACAAGAGAGTGTGACATTCTGACCAGCTTACTTATTCTAGGAAATGCGATCTTTGGTGAGCACACAAATTTCTTCAGGGCTGGAGAGAAAAAAATTCAGTACAATACCTATAAAGGCTAAGAAAGTTGGCCAAATTTCCACAAATGGGAAAATACGAAATCATTTGCCAATGGTGGAAAGGACAATCACTACTGAAAAACAACTTAAAAGATATTGAACAAGAGTCAAAATATCTAAGGAGAGCACAGATTTGTCCCGTTTGAGATTAAAGACAAATGCTTTCCTCTCGATGAAGTAATTTCCTTTCTCGGTATTCAGAAGTCATGAAACACTTACCATACCTATGGTTCTTCTGCCCTACTGGGATTATTGTTAATGGTGAACACCATTGAGAAAACAGAAGATAAGCAGCTTTTCACTCTCTGCCAGTTGAAGTTGGGAAATATGTTTTCTGACTCCAAGTATATACTTCAAACTGCCAGGTTATCAGAAGGGCCAGGTCAATTTGAGAAAATGGTGTGGTACAGAGTGCTGACTTAAATGTGTCTAAAAGAGGAAAGCTGCATGCCAGCAGCATTTGAAAAAAATAAACAGGTGTTGTCACTGCAGGAAAATATTAACCCTGGAGTTATCAGTATTGGCCACTTCAAGCTATTATGAATGGGTGTATACAATTTTAGAGGGATTAAATAATATGAGAAACACACCAAAAAATGAATAAGTCATTTACAGATGGGTCTACTCCCAAATTTTCCATAACTGTCTAGTACACTAATTTTTCCAGTGACAATAGAGACAGGTTATACAAGGGAGGTAGTAAAATCTGCTGAAGAACTTAGACTTTGTGAGTTTAATTCAGGCTGTGACTTATTGGCCTCTAGAGTATTGGTTAAAAGATCTATTCACTGCATCTCTCAGGTTACTCATCTAAAGAAGGTTGATGGTTATCGTACTTAGTTCATAGGATTGTTTTTAAAAAGAAATGAGTTAATACATAACAGATCTTAGCACAGTTACTGGCTCAGAGTAAATGTTCAATATATGCTTAGTATTTGTTGTTGTTCAGTTGCTTAGTAGTGTCTGTGTAATGCTAAGTCTAATGACTTTATTATCCAGTTTAGGAACAATCTCACAGAGCAATTCCAAGCACATCACAGCAAATTGTGACATCAACATGTCCATTTACAGGAGAAGTGGAGACAAATGCTTTATCTAAGATTCTTTAAGGAAAATGTTTGTTTGTGCTAGAAGACATCGAAGCCAAGACAGAAAAGTAAATAACATGCAATCCAAGCAAGAGACAGATTTTTTAAAGAAATGAGAACAACATGTACTGCAGAGTTTTTGATCCAGCAAATGTCAATATTATTAACCATATTTCAATGACATAGAGTTCCTACAGTCAGGTGCCCATCTTACCATCTAATTCATGTTTTAATAGCAATTATGTCCCAACTGTCCCTAAGTTATTGTCTCAAAAATTATAGAGAACACAATAAAGAGGGAGATGGGGGTGTAAATGGACTTTCCGGGTAGCTCAATGGTAAAGAATCTACCTGTGATGCAGAAGACTCAGGAGACACCACAGATTTCTACCCCTGGGTTGGGAAGATCCCCTGGAGGAGAACATGACAACCCACTCCAGTATTCTTGCCTTGGAGAATCCCACGAGCAGAGGAGGCTATCAGGCTACAGTCCACAGGGCCACACGTAGTCAGATATGACTGAAGTGACTGAGCGTGCACATGGATATAAATAAAANACAGATTTCTACCCCTGGGTTGGGAAGATCCCCTGGAGGAGAACATGACAACCCACTCCAGTATTCTTGCCTTGGAGAATCCCACGAACAGAGGAGGCTATCAGGCTACAGTCCACAGGGCCACACGTAGTCAGATATGACTGAAGTGACTGAGCGTGCACATGGATATAAATAAAAGAAAGCAAGAGAATATAGTAGCCAGAAGCATATATGTAGCATATTCTGGGTCATATTGAAATTGGACAACTCAGCTTTTTTAGGTCTCTATTGGCTACATCTATAAAATGGGGATAATAATAGTACTTACCTCTATAGACTTTTTACAATGAATGGATGAGATGATAAATACAATGCATTTATTGTTATTATTGTTAACTGGAGAAAGAAATGGCAATCCACTCCAGTATTCTTGTCTGGAAAATCTCATGGACAGAGGAGCCTGGTGGGCTACAGTCTGTAGAGTCTCAAAGAGTTGGACAGGACTGAGCGATTAAACAATTATCGTTAATATTGATAAAAGAACATTCCTTGCCCCTAAGTTAGTTCAGTTCAGTTCAGTCGCTCAGCCGTGTCTGACTCTTTACGACCCCATGAATCGCAGCACATCAGGCCTCCCTGTTTATCACCAACTCCCGGAGTTCACTCAGACTCATGTCCAACGAGTCAGTGATGCCATCCAGCCATCTCATCNGGCAGAGAAAAGGATGCATTTATGCAGAACAAGGAAAAGACCCTTCACAGTATTGATAATGTCATAGCTCAAGCTGGGTGTTGAGAATAGAATTTTTGTTCAATTATAATACTTAATAGTTGGGATATTTATTATATTCCATGACTTTCTAGGTATAATTTACATATAGTAACTGCAGATCTCAAATCTGATGTTTACAGACTGGCAAATTTTCACATGTGTATATATTCATACCATATTCTTTTTGCATCAAATATTTCATGATACAATGAAAAGAAAATTGATTCTGAAGTTAATCTATAATTTGGACTTTTTTTTACTAGGTTCATTAATGGTAGATCTATTGCCACTTAATTCTTTGCTCTAAGGATGTGACTGCTGTAAAAAGAAATCCAAAATTTATGTTAAAATTCCAGTATCATTTGAGAATTATGAGCTCAAAAGTGACTTTCTCTGAAAGGAAAACTTTTTCATCTTAAAATAAAAGTTGTCTACAGTACACATCCTTTTATAAATGCTCTTGCTCCGAGATTGATGCAGGGGGAGTTATAACAAGGCTACACTACAGACCACATAAGGAAAAGCACTCAAGTGGCCGAACCCAGTGGACTCTGCAAGGACTATTGAGTTTCAATTTCCTCCCATATGCTTCACATATCATCTGTGGATGGGCAGGCAGGCTTTCTAAATTTCACACACATTCTTAATCCAGCACATAACCATTTAAAAAGATTACCTACCATTTAAAATACACCAACTTTAGCAAAAGTCTAATTTAAAGTATTTTAATCTGTGTATTTCTTGAGGGAAAATTGAGTAAACTTTACCCCAAATCTCCCATCCACATTAAACTTGGATTCCATAATTATTACCATGTCGCCCTTGGCTGGAAAAACAGGCCATAACCCAAGCAATTTTAGAGCCCACAAGACTTGAAGGAAAAAGCAGACCATCCTCATAGTTTCTTGGCAGCTATGGAAACCATGCAATGTACAGAATCAGTGGGAGCTAAGAGTAAGTTATTCATTTTTCCAGTGAAATGGCTGTCTCATATGTCAATTGATTCTGCATATACATAAGCCCACCCAATCTTGGACATTTTTGTGTTGGAGAAAAATAGGTTTTTGTCCAAATGTTAAAGAATAAACTATGTCTCCCTAATTTTGCCATGTTGAAATGAGGGCAAACCTCCCGGGAGCTTTAAGACCATACACTATTCATATCTGTAATTCAGAGAATTTTTACAAATACTGTCTTCCTATGAAATTAAGCTATTTAATAAGTTTGCATAGTAATGTGCAAATATATTGAGTTCAAGCCCATATTTCCTTGCATTTCCACATCACATAAAAGACTGCTTTTTACATAATGTGTGCTTAACAAATATCTTGTTAATCCATTGGAAGATGGAAGTTGTAAAAGATGTCTGCTGAGGGATAAAACACAAATCCCATTTTTGTCTTAAGAAAACAAGGGCAGGACCAAAGTGTGAAGAGGAAGAAAAGGAAGCTGATCTGTTTTGTCAGAAACAGGCATCATATGAGGCTTTCTATTTTCTTTGCAGTTAATTCACACAAATGCAATACGAAGTTAGTATTACCCCATTTATGAGCATTGTTGCGACTCTTGTTCTTGCTCTACCTGATGAATAAATAGATACTCAAGGAAGTTAAGTTAATTATTTGAGGTCACATTATCACTAAATTCAAACCATGATTTTCAGGCTCCAAATCTCATGCTTTTGTTTTATTTTTCCCATTAAAATGTTGCCTGTTTTTTTTCCATGTATTTCAAATAGTGTGCATCAGACAACTAATCAAACTCTATTTTTCTCTAGTTTTACCTAGATTGGTTAAGAGTAGGGGATGGTATGGAACTGTGTTGTTGTTATTCAGTAGCTAAGTCATGTCTGACTTTGCAATCCCATGGACTGTAGCCTGCCCAGTTCCTCTGGCCATGGGATTTCCCAGGTAAGACTACTGGAGTGGGTTGCTATTTCCTTCTGCAGCAGATCTTGCTGACCCAGGGATCGAATTTGTGTCTCCTGCAATGCAGGCAGATTCTTTACTACTGAGCCACTAAGGAAGCCAGTATGGAATTTGATATTTGACAAATAAATAATCAAATTCTAAAAGCTTATAATTATCCTAAAAGAACAGAAATGAGATTGAACTTCTTAAAAAGATGAAAGTAATTACATCTAATAGCAGTTCTCAAAGTGTGATTGATGGATGCCTAGTGATCCCCACGATCCTTCAGGAGGTCTGCGAGGTCAAAATTATTTTTATGGTTTTTTCTATAATATATTCACCTTTTTCACTGTGCCAACATTTGCACTGATGGTAGGCAAACCTGCTGGTACCTTAGGATGAATCAAGGTGATGTCTCCACACCATCCCAGCAGTCACTCTTCTTCCCTCTGAAGCACACACAGAAAAAGAAAGGTCAGTGTTCCTTAGGAATATCTATAAAAAAGCAGTAAAACCATGCTAATTTTGTTAACTCTTGAAAACATGTTTCTTTAATATTTCTTGTGATGAAATGGGAACTACACATGTACTTCTGATGCACAGTGAAATTTCACAGTTGTCTTGCAGAAAAGCCCCAGTGCAATTGTTTCATTGTGAGCCAATCTACCCACTTTTCTCACTATTTTTACCTGAAAGAAAAACTGACAGAAAATAGGCAAATTATATTGTTCAGACTTGGATATTTAAGGACTATTTCTTTAAAATTGACAAAGTACACCAGGGCCTTCAAGGAAAACAACTGACAGTATTTTTTGCCAATGATAAAATTCAAGTTCTGAAATTAAACCTGTCATTGTCCATTCTTTAGTTTGCCACTGAAACAGATCTCTGTGTGTTAAAGAGCTAAAAGATAGTATTAAGGTAATAGCTTAATGTCAGGGACTTTCCAGGTGGCACTAGTGGTAAGAGAACCTGCCTGCCAATGTAGGAGATTTAAGAGACTCGGATTCAATCCCTGGGTCAGAAGATCCTCTGGAGGAGGGCATGGCAATCCACTTCAGTATTCTTGTCTGGAGAATCCCATGGACAGAGGAGCTGGCAAGTTATAATTTATAGGGTCGCAAAGAGTCAACATGACTGAAGCGACGTAGCACAACTTAACCTCTGAGAAGGTAAAATCAGATATATGAAGGTTTTTACTAGATATTGAAGACAGGGGGAAAGTCACTTGAAAGGATCTAACACCAAGTGTCTTAAAGATATTGATGGCCTGTACCATGCCCTTGAGAAGTTTTTAATCCTCACAAAAAGTTCAAGGTCAGTATTTTCTCTCCAGTCTGGCAATAAAAGCATCAGCAAATGAAGAATGTTGGTATTTTGGTTGACTTCCCACTTAGCTTCTATTCTTTTTTACCATCTTTTTTTTTTGGCTGAGGCAGTAATTTTGGGCAAGCCAACCATGAAAGTTTGCTGATAATGAAAATTACCAAATGGCAGTTCTAGTATATTTTCTGACAAAGGCGTTTCCTAGGACTTGGCTTCAGGAGTAAGAGAGAATTGCAGAGAATGCTGTTCCTGGATATCTTCCAATTTTACAAAGCACCGCAGACTTCCAACTGTGTAGGGGAAATGGTACAAGGTGTTTATTTCTCAGATCATTTATTAGTTCAACTTCAGTGGGAATTTGGCAGGACAGAATTGACTGGGATTGAAGAATTTCAGTTTGTCAATAAAAGTAATTACAGTTAAATCAAACGTTATACAACTTTTAGCCCAATTTTCTTCCATATGTGGAGAAGAATGTATACATGTACACACTTGGGAAAAAAGAGAAATAAGCAATTTAAAACATTTCTGCCTCACCTTCCAAATACAGATCTTTACAGTCTTCACTCTGTCTTAGAATGAGAAAATTGTTATTTTTATTTCTAACATTTGTAGTTTTTCATATGTGGAAACTTCATTTTTGGAAACCTTCCACCAATTTGCCTAATTTCTAATCCTTCTACATCATAGATTCTGTGTCTCCTTCCAAGGGGCTTACCAGGTGGCTCAGTTGTGAAGAACCTGCCCACCAGTACAGGAGACATGGGTTCAATCCCTGGGTCAGGAAGATCCCCCGGGAAAGGGAATGGTAACCCACTCCAGTATTCTTGCCTGGGAAATCCCATAGACTGTAACCTGGGCTACAGTCCATGGGGTCGCAAAAGTCGGACACAATTAAACGGCTAACCAACAACACCAACAATTCCTTCCAAGAAAGCCTTTCTTGACTTTTCACTATAAGTCATGTTTGGCCTCTGCACTTTACCTTTGTGGCACTGAGGATATCTGTCATGGAGCAATTAATTCTGCAAGTGTGTTGCTTAATGTCTGGCTCTCTGACAGAATGTAATCCCTGAAGGGCAAGAGACATCTCTCTCTTATTTACCACTGAATCCAAATACTTTTCACATAATAGACACCATCAATATTTAGGGCAATCTTGAGTATGAGCCCAAACTTTCAATGAAATTAACTACTGTACATAGAACATTCAGCCCACAAACTGGAGAATAGTGAATCCTCAAAAAATGTTAACTTACTGCCTTACATAATCCCTGGGAAATAGATAGGGAAGGTATCATATAAATTCTCAATTTTCAAGTAAGGAAATATAGTCAGAGGGCATGTTACTTGCCCAAGACACACCACTTGTAACACGTGGAGGCCAGATGGGAATGAAAACCTTCTCAGTCCCTATTCCACATTCTTTCTAATGAACCAGACTTCAGAGAGAGTACACCTGGGATGCTGAAGGAGCCTGTGCTTTGGCAACATCTACTAAACTGAGAGGCTCCATCCCAAGTGCTTTCAGCTCTGGTCCAGAAGTAGGTATTGACGCAAATTTCTTTCTTCAGCATTACATCAAGGGATGCTTATTTCCCGTTCAACATCTATTCTCCATCTTCTACAATTTTTATTCACATAGCAATGCACTCTTGCAGGAAAATATATTAATCACAGCTTTCCTTGTATGAAGGTGAAGATAATTTCATTAAGTTCTGATCATGAAATAAGTGTGATGAATGTGTCCCAGGGAAGCTACATAAAGAGCACCCTGTTGTATCATACCAAGATGCAGGCATGGTGACTGGTGCCCCAGCAGCCATTCTGAATGATGTAGTGACCTTGAGGTTGGAAATGATGTGCTGAGCATGGTACCTATTGACTGGGTATCCCTGACTGTGGAGCCACCATAGCAGACTAGACGACCTACATCAGGATTTATTTTGTGTGTGAAAGAAATGCACTTTTAATACATTTAAGCTTCTGTTAATATTTTTATGCAGCTAAATATAATCTTACTGATATAATCACTTACAGAGCTGTAGCGGGGATGTAGTAGTTCGGCCCGTTGTTATTTTTGATCCTCCAAGTGAGAACCTGAGACAATGTATGGTTCATTATGAAATGTATTTTTTCAGCTTATTGAGTTATAACTGACAGAGTTGTAAGACATTTAAGGTATACACTGCGATAACATGATATACACAGACATTGTGAGAGGACTCCTCCCGCCTTCCATCTACTTAATTGTCATCATGTCTGTCTCATATATTTGTCCTTTTTGGTGGTAACATCTACGTTCTGGTATTTTAGCAAATTTTAGTTATCATCTCTACAATGTTATCAACTATAATCACCATGTTTTACATTAGACTCTCAGGTTTTATCTTATAGCTGAAAGTTTGAGCCCTTGATCAATGCAACCACTTTTCTATTCTCTGTTTCTCCGGGTTGATTTAAAAGACTTTTTTTCAGATTCCACGTACAAGTGATGCCTTGAAGCCTTTGTCTTTCTCTGTCTAGCTTATTTCACTTTGCATAATATCCTCAAGCTGTGGATACTGTTGCACGCACGCGCACACACACACACACACACACACACACATATTTGTGCACCTTATACTGCTTCCCTCTCTCCATTTCCCTCTCTTTTTCCTCTCCTTAACCCTTCTTATCCTTCCCTATTTTTCTAGTTCCCCGATCCTGGACGCAGGAATCTGGTCGAAGGGCACTCAGTCTGAGCTGAGGATTGGAGACTGATCACCTCCTCTTGGCAGAGAACTCGAATTCTGGTTCTGGTCTGGTCTGATTTCTGGTAGGGCCGAGTTCCAGTCCTCCCTTCTCTGGAGGCCCAGGGAAAAGTCCCATTATGCCTGGATATCTGTAGGTGGCAGGAGACGTTTGTAAGGTGACCCCCTTTCACCACCACCCCCCGCCTCCTCCTCCTTCTTCTTTAAACCTGGCTTCCTTTCCTCCCTTGAAATCTTTGATGTTAGTACTTGGATCTGAAGTTCTGTGTCTCTATAGGAGGTTTTCTGAAAGACTGTATTCTTGTATTTAAGGGCTTCCCTGGTGGTGCAGAGGTTAAAATGTCTGCCTGCAATGAGGGAGACCTGGGTTCAATCCCTGGGTCGGGAAGATCCCCTGGAGAAGGAAATGCCAACCCACTCTAGTATTCTTGCCTGGAGAATCCCATAGATGGAGGAGCTTGGTGGGCTACAGTCCACGGGTCACAAAGAGTTGGACACGACTGAGCGACTTCACTTTCGCTATAGTGCTTCCCAGGTGGTGCTAGTGGTAAAGAACCTGCCTGCCAATGCAGGAGGCATAAGAGAGAAGGGTTTGATCTCTGGGTTGGGAAGATCCCCTGGAGGAGGGCATGGCAACCCACTCCGGTATTCTTGTCTGGAGAATCTCATGAACAGAGGAGCCTGGTGGGCCACAGTCCACATGGTCACAAAAAGTTGGGCACAAATGAAGCAACTTAGCATGCACACATACATATATATACATATATACAAGTGTGTATACATGTATGCAACACACATACACACATATGTATATATAACAACTTCTTTAACCATTGATTTGTTGATTGATACTTACATTGCTTCCATATCTTGGCTATTGTGAATAGTCTTGTAATAAATATGCAAGTTAAGATTTTCTCTTAAATATCTATCTGTTTTCATTTCCTTTTTTTAATGCACTTAGAAGGGAGGTTGCTAAGTTGTATGGTAGCTCTATTTTTAATTTTTTAATACTGTTTTACAACTGCTGCAGCCACAGTGGAAAACAGTGGTTTTCCTTTCCTCCGTGATTGTCTAGGGTACTTTGTTTATTCTAAGTGGCTCCCAATAATTGAAGGTATGCCACGACCTGTCGTCAGTGTCAGGGGCTTCCCTGGTGTCTCAGATGGTAAAGAATCACCTGCAATAGGGGAGACCTGGGTTTGATTCCTGGGTTGGGAAGATCCCCTGGAGGAGTGTCAGGGGAAGACTGCAGTTAGCACCTAGATGCGGGATGACTGGAAGCAGACCCTCAGGTGACAGCTGAGAGAATGTGGCTAGGGCCGTTGAGCAAGGGGCGGGTGGGGGAAAACTGAGACATGGGCGTTTTGGCCCGCTCCCTCCGCATTGGACTAGGATGTAAAGCCACAGGGCGTGGGGATGCTCTTGTGCCCATTAAGAACTGATTTGTTTTTTATGTGCTAAAGTCTTGAGGGACTTCTGAACCCAAGCCCCATTTGCTCTGAGTCAGGTGATCTAGGGACCCATCCTTTGGGTGGCAGCTGCAAAAGCTAAAGTACTTGATATACATAAAAGCTCCTTCTAGAGAGAGATTGGCAATTTGCAGTGGGCTAGTGGGAGACGCCTGAGGGGTTGTCTGCTGTCTTCCCTGCCTCTGAAGATCACTGTCAAACCTCTAGTGGCATGCTAAATTAGAAGCTTGACTCAGGCACCAGCTTTTAAAATATGCAAACAGACATCTCTCCAGGAANATACTTTGGCCACCTGATGTGAAGAACTGACTCATTGGAAAAGAACCTGATGCTGGGAAAGATTGAAGGCTGGAAGAGATGGGGAGGATAGAGGATGAGATGGTTGGATGGCATCACCAACTCGATGGACATGAGTTTGAGCACGCTCCGAGAGTTGGTAATGGACAGGGAAGCCTGGTATGCTGCAGTCCATGGGTCACAAAGAGTTGGACATGACTGAGCAACTGAAATGAACTGAATCAGGCCATGATGGTGTGCGGCAGTACCTTCCTCTTTCTTTTTCTTAATAAAGAAACTAGAGAGAGAGAGAGATTTCTTTTTTTGTTTGTCGGCCATAGCACATGGTGTGTGGGATCTTATTTCCTCAACGAGGGATTGAACCCACACCCCTGCAATGGAAGTGCTGGATCTTAACCACTGGGAAGTCCCCAGTGTCTCCCTCTTTAACACAAAGCCTAAAGCCTCAAACTCTGCAGGGCTTGAGTGGATCAAAGACTTCTGATGGAGATTTGACATCTCCCTGAGCTGCCGAAATCAAAGTAAATCCTGCAGGGAGGGAAAACTTAGTGAAAACAGCTGAGAAATTGTCAGCACAGCCACNTCTCCCTCTTTAACACAAAGCCTAAAGCCTCAAACTCTGCAGGGCTTGAGTGGATCAAAGACTTCTGATGGAGATTTGACATCTCCCTGAGCTGCCGAAATCAAAGTAAATCCTGCAGGGAGGGAAAACTTAGTGAAAACAGCTGAGAAATTGTCAGCACAGCCACCCTTTCCCATAGGGAGTCTTCCCTAGGGGGGCTTTAGCTTTGCTTTAATGAGGGCTGCTGTTCCTTTTAGAAACCCACTGGTCAGTCACCTATGAGGTATGAGAATGGGATGGACTTCAGCATGGTGTACAGAGAGTCAGAATGACAACTTCATCACACACCACGAATTGCTATTCATTTAGCATATACCAAGTGTCAGCTTACCCTACTGCTCTCCACCCGGGTGCCCTTTCCCAATAAAATCTCTTGCTTTGTCAGCACGTGTCTCCTCGGACAATTCATTTCCGAGTGTTAGAAAAAAGCCCAGTTTTGGGCCCTGGAAGGGGTCCCTCTTCCTGCAACAAATGGCGACTCTGGTGGGGACTCTTCTTCGCTGAGACTGACATCCTGACCACTTGGGGTGCTCAGGAGCCAGCTTGCCTGCCAATGGACCAGACCCAGTAGCTGCAACTGGGACCCTTTGGTCCCTGATCTCCTGACGTGGACAACTGGCCAGAGTGCCCCAACTGGTAANTCTGTCTCATATATTTGTCCTTTTTGGTGGTAACATCTACGTTCTGGTATTTTAGCAAATTTTAGTTATCATCTCTACAATGTTATCAACTATAATCACCATGTTTTACATTAGACTCTCAGGTTTTATCTTATAGCTGAAAGTTTGAGCCCTTGATCAATGCAACCACTTTTCTATTCTCTGTTTCTCCGGGTTGATTTAAAAGACTTTTTTTCAGATTCCACGTACAAGTGATGCCTTGAAGCCTTTGTCTTTCTCTGTCTAGCTTATTTCACTTTGCATAATATCCTCAAGCTGTGGATACTGTTGCACGCACGCACGCACACACACACACACACACACACACACATATTTGTGCACCTTATACTGCTTCCCTCTCTCCATTTCCCTCTCTTTTTCCTCTCCTTAACCCTTCTTATCCTTCCCTATTTTTCTAGTTCCCCGATCCTGGACGCAGGAATCTGGTCGAAGGGCACTCAGTCTGAGCTGAGGATTGGAGACTGATCACCTCCTCTTGGCAGAGAACTCGAATTCTGGTTCTGGTCTGGTCTGATTTCTGGTAGGGCCGAGTTCCAGTCCTCCCTTCTCTGGAGGCCCAGGGAAAAGTCCCATTATGCCTGGATATCTGTAGGTGGCAGGAGACGTTTGTAAGGTGACCCCCTTTCACCACCACCCCCCGCCTCCTCCTCCTTCTTCTTTAAACCTGGCTTCCTTTCCTCCCTTGAAATCTTTGATGTTAGTACTTGGATCTGAAGTTCTGTGTCTCTATAGGAGGTTTTCTGAAAGACTGTATTCTTGTATTTAAGGGCTTCCCTGGTGGTGCAGAGGTTAAAATGTCTGCCTGCAATGAGGGAGACCTGGGTTCAATCCCTGGGTCGGGAAGATCCCCTGGAGAAGGAAATGCCAACCCACTCTAGTATTCTTGCCTGGAGAATCCCATAGATGGAGGAGCTTGGTGGGCTACAGTCCACGGGTCACAAAGAGTTGGACACGACTGAGCGACTTCACTTTCGCTATAGTGCTTCCCAGGTGGTGCTAGTGGTAAAGAACCTGCCTGCCAATGCAGGAGGCATAAGAGAGAAGGGTTTGATCTCTGGGTTGGGAAGATCCCCTGGAGGAGGGCATGGCAACCCACTCCGGTATTCTTGTCTGGAGAATCTCATGAACAGAGGAGCCTGGTGGGCCACAGTCCACATGGTCACAAAAAGTTGGGCACAAATGAAGCAACTTAGCATGCACACATACATATATATACATATATACAAGTGTGTATACATGTATGCAACACACATACACACATATGTATATATAACAACTTCTTTAACCATTGATTTGTTGATTGATACTTACATTGCTTCCATATCTTGGCTATTGTGAATAGTCTTGTAATAAATATGCAAGTTAAGATTTTCTCTTAAATATCTATCTGTTTTCATTTCCTTTTTTTAATGCACTTAGAAGGGAGGTTGCTAAGTTGTATGGTAGCTCTATTTTTAATTTTTTAATACTGTTTTACAACTGCTGCAGCCACAGTGGAAAACAGTGGTTTTCCTTTCCTCCGTGATTGTCTAGGGTACTTTGTTTATTCTAAGTGGCTCCCAATAATTGAAGGTATGCCACGACCTGTCGTCAGTGTCAGGGGCTTCCCTGGTGTCTCAGATGGTAAAGAATCACCTGCAATAGGGGAGACCTGGGTTTGATTCCTGGGTTGGGAAGATCCCCTGGAGGAGTGTCAGGGGAAGACTGCAGTTAGCACCTAGATGCGGGATGACTGGAAGCAGACCCTCAGGTGACAGCTGAGAGAATGTGGCTAGGGCCGTTGAGCAAGGGGCGGGTGGGGGAAAACTGAGACATGGGCGTTTTGGCCCGCTCCCTCCGCATTGGACTAGGATGTAAAGCCACAGGGCGTGGGGATGCTCTTGTGCCCATTAAGAACTGATTTGTTTTTTATGTGCTAAAGTCTTGAGGGACTTCTGAACCCAAGCCCCATTTGCTCTGAGTCAGGTGATCTAGGGACCCATCCTTTGGGTGGCAGCTGCAAAAGCTAAAGTACTTGATATACATAAAAGCTCCTTCTAGAGAGAGATTGGCAATTTGCAGTGGGCTAGTGGGAGACGCCTGAGGGGTTGTCTGCTGTCTTCCCTGCCTCTGAAGATCACTGTCAAACCTCTAGTGGCATGCTAAATTAGAAGCTTGACTCAGGCACCAGCTTTTAAAATATGCAAACAGACATCTCTCCAGGAAAGACTGGGAGACTGGCATTTTGTGATGCTCCCTCTCTGCTAAGTCCTGGGTCATAGCCACGGCGAGTCCTTGTGAGCCAATTAAGAACTATTTCTTAGATTGAAATAGCTTTATGCGTCTTATAGAGGCAAGTCCTACTGGCTTTCAGAGCTCACCGTCTGAAAGCTCCTCAGGTGAGAGTCTTAAAGGTTGGAGTGCTAGATGTGAGGTTTAAACCCTTTGCTCCTTGGGGAAAAACTGGGAGTGGGAGTTCCCTCCTGATTATATGACCTGACCTGGGGTGTGGTTTATAGATAGAGTGTGTCTCAGTCCTTCTTACCCATTTCTATGGGGGTATTTTCTCATTTGCCCAAGATATAGGAATCCATGTTTAGTTTCTGGATTACTTTCAGAGGAAATGCTCTGTGTGCAGTGTAGATTGTGTCTCCATGGGAGGAGGGGAGTTAAGGAGACTCCAATATTCCCTTCTTGGACTGGAACCATGAAGTGTATTTTAAATCAATAGCTTGAAATTTTGAATTGCAAATATTTCAACATGTAGGCATCACTAAGTCTGTGTGAAGTATGCTATTTCTGAACTCATTAGGGTAAGATTTATGAGATAATTTGGGGTCACATTTGTCTGTTTCAAGCTTTTGATCAGCAGCATTTCTGGAAAAGATTATCAGAACAGTAAGGGATAGAATTTGAGACAGTTTCTTCACTTGTAGAAATTATGAATATAAAATTCTAAAGTAGGAAGATGGCTTAAAAATCACTTAGTCCATCTTTATTTTACACACCAAAAAAAAAAAAAAAAAAAAGAGGAATAATCATTATAAGAACATTCTACAGCTTTCTCAGAGCTTTACTTTGCCATTCTCCAAGTCACTGATGTGGCCTCTTCATTAGTGTATAGTGTTGTTAACAGGTCATTAATAGCCACTGTGAACTCTGAACCTATAAATTAGGTCAAGAGACTATCTCTTCTGTCTCTTCTTTGAACTTCTTTTTCTGATGAAGCTATGTGTTCATGAACTTGAAACATGCTCTAGATTTATGAGCTGGTATGGCGTGTGTGCCTACCTGACTGCAGGCAGCGTAAAGGCTTCCTTTACTATGGGAACCTGAGGATAGTAAAATCTCAGTTTCTGTTCAGCCGTAAGGCAAAGAAGGTCACAATTTAAACTTCATTCTGTAACCCAGCTCTTACCAGTCGTCACCAGAAGCATTGGGTGCTGACTTAGCACCTTGGACCTTAGCACCTTGCTTCGTCCTTGGTTGCTGTTTCTTAAGTATGACTCCTAAGTCCAGGGAGCTGCAGCGAGTGTGGATGAGGACGGGCAAGGAGGGGCAGGGAGGGGCAGGGGGTAGAGTAGCAAGTACTAGCTAGCCAAGGTTCGAGCTATTTACAGTCCTTAATCACAGTATCATGAAAGCTTTGTGACACTATTATTATCCCCCAAATTGTGGTCAGCATATCTGACTGCATGATATTTCATCATTTGAACAGGGCAGGCTAAACAGAAACTGACTGAAATAAATGAATATAAACTGAAATTGGCTGAAACAGAAGAATATTTTTAAACACCGCATATTTTCTTCTTGCTTCTTCCAACCTCCCCTTTCACTAATAATGCAGAGATGAGTAACGAGACTTAGATTCAATGATTCCCTTCAGTGTTCACTTCTTTTCTTCCTCATCCCATAGTTCTTTTTTACAATCCTCTTTTCTTTCTTTTGTCCTTTGTTCTCCCAAAGAGAGAGCTTTGGATTGCTAATTGAGCTAATTGCATTGCTACACCTCAATACACACTCTGAAGCTTCAGCACAGACTCTTTGTGACCCCATAGACTGCAGCACACCAGGCTTTCCTGTCCTTCACCATTTCCCAGAATTTGCTCAAACTCATGTCCATTGCACACTGTACATAAACAGGGCCAGATCTGGCCTATGAGCCATTGTTTGCTGACCTTGGATATGCATGATATCCTTTGGTAGTCTTTTTAAATACAGTTTTCTTTTTCTTAAAAAATAGACTTTTAGAAAGTCACACGCATTATTCCTACCTTTTTACTCATATGATATCATCAATTCAATAGTCTTATAAGGCAACTCAAATTAGTTCTTGAGCAAAGGGGAATATAAATAAAATAATATAGATAGATTCATTTTGTGAAGAAGAGTCACTGAATTTAAAGTTCCTATCATGTAAACTTTGTGCACAGATATTCATCTTAGGGATTTCCATCGACAGAATTGAGGCACACATTGGTCATAGCATGCCTCAGTCTTGCTCCCTGCTAGTGTCAAATCAGGTGCTATACTTTTAGTTTCTTTTTAAAATGCTGTTTAATTTCAACATGTCAAAATCTTTATGGGCTTCTGTATATATCTCCCTTCCCACCTCCTTCCTGGTAATAAAAAAATGCTAAAGTAGTGCTCAGATCTCCTTGGAGAAATGCCCTGTGGAAACAGATTATACGGTAGGCCATTCACGTTCACTAGGAATACTTGCCAAGGCCTTCAAAAATCTTAAATAGATAAATACCACTAAATCATATATTTTCCTACAAAATTTAATAACAAATTGTTGAAAATTTAAATGATTCTTTTCAATCCTTTATACTTAATAAAAATAGGACCAAAGTCATGTGTAAGGCTATTTACTCTTTTTTATAAAACTTACTGTGAACATAAACAGGAGAAAAAAATCAAGTGAATGCTGACTTTCTGGATATGTCCACTTACTACCTAAGAGAATCAATTCTACAGACCAGCCTAGCAGAAAATATCACTCAAGTTGATGGTCTAATAAAATTATGAGTTAAGTCATTTCATGAACATTCGAGGACTGTGGCAATAGAAATGGAAATTGCTGATGTTAAATTTATGAATGCTAAGGTTCTGCTTTATTTGAGCAGTCAAAAATGAAGTAATGCTTCTAACTGGTTAAGTTATAGAGTGTGTATAAAAAGTCATAGAAAAATGGAATTCACTGCCTAGAGAGTATATGAGCTGCCTTCCAAAACACTGACCATTTGATTGAACAATGAAGAGAAGATCCAGGAACCTTCCCAAATATTCTTAGGATGGAAAAAACCATTCACATAAAATCTTCTCCATGAAATCCTAAGGATAGACTAGGATTTAGAAAATGATAGACTAGGTAGCCTATAAGAGTCCTTCCAACTTTAAGATTTTCTGATTGGTAATATTTTATGATATGCAATAAAATAGAGGAATTGTATCAAAAGAATTCAACCAATCCTAGAGTGGCTTGAAATGCTCCTAATTTTGCTTACTCATTTCCAGACCTTAATCTAGATATAGGTACTAAGAATGGACAAAGAATGGCTGGTCTTCAGCAAAACTGTGGAGAAGGCAAAGTCTGTGAAGCTCAGAAGTCAGCTCTTGGGAAGCTTGTCCTTTATTTCTAAGGAAAACATGGCTTAAAGTCAGCATCCATTTCAATATCCACAAGATTTGGGAAAGAAGGAAAAATGAGTGAGAGATGTTGCTTCTAGATAGTTACTTTTATGCACCATAGGATATCAAAAAGAAGAGAAACATCGCAAAGGACTTGGAATTCTCTTTGGGGAAAATGGTTAGTACATTTTCCATTGAATGTAAAATAGTTGTATCAAGTTAGGAGGAAGGATGATCTTGTTACTGTCTTTATTTGGAGCTTAAGTGCAGTTTAAGGAGATATGTATGGATGCCAAAGTGACAAGGGGTGGACTTGTGATGGTTAATTTTATTTGGCTAGGCCATGGTGCCCAAAAGTTGGTCAATACTAGTCTATATATCTCTGTGAAGGTATTTTTAGATGAGATTAACATTTAAATCAGTAGACTTTGAATAAAGCAGATTATCCACTACCATAGAAAAGGTATCATTAAGCCAGTTGAAGGCCTTAAAACTGCCAGGTCCCTTGAAGAAGAGGAAATTCTGCCTCGCAATGGCCCTCAAATTCAAACTGCAACATGAACACGAACATAATAGTCTTCACCCCGCTGGCTGACTGCAGATTTCAGATTCACCAGCCCCAGTCATGTGAGTCTATTACTTAAAATAAATCTCTCTACATGTGTCAATATCATATTGGTTCCTTTCTAGAGAACACTGGCTAATAATATACCACCGCACCCAGCTCTCCCTAAAAGCTTCACCTCAGCCCCACTCTAAGCCTCCAGCATGTGCAGCTTCTTTTCCATGCCACATGATTGTATTCCTGCTCAGTCACTAAGTCATAGCTGATTCTTTGTGACCCCTGGGAGTGTAGCCTGCCAGCCTGCTCTGTCCATGGGATTTTCCAGGTAAGAATACTGGAGTGGGTCACCATTTCCTTCTCCAGAGGATCTTCCTAACCCAGGAATCAAACCTGTGTCTCCTGCTTGGCAAGTAGATGCTTTACCCCTGAGCCACCAAGGAAGCCCACACTGATATACCAGCCACAACCACAGGCTATTGCCTCAGTCACGTCATGGCCCAAACTGCCATCAGCTCAAATCTGTGTGTGTACAGCGTACATTTCAAAAGACTTGCGTTAGTGGGCTTGAGTAAGAGTGAGCAAGATGATAACACCCTGGCAAAGCAAAAACATAATGAAAACAAATAACAAACAGTATTAGATATGCATTTTCTTTATAAGTCTTTCAGCCATAATCATAACTGGGGGATTATGTTTTGGCTACCTCTGCCTATATTATTTGGTTACTCTTTTACCCCAATATACACATCTCAATAAATTTTAAAAAGTAGAACAAAGACAGGCCAGATTCACTGACTGCTGAGCAATGACATTAAAATTCAGTAATAGAAAAGTTAAAAGGAAGAAAGCCATATACTTTGAAGTTTTTAAACACTACCAAAACAAGAAATAAAAGTATAAATTATACACCATTTTTTCTTAATATATATATTTATTGAAGTATTGTTGACTTACAATGCTTCAGGCGCACAGCAAAGTGATTCGGTTACTCATACACACACACATTATTTTTCAGATTATTTTCCATTATAGGTTATTACAAGATACTGACTATACAGTAAACCTTTGTTGCTTGTTTCATGTCTATTTTTTTTGAATTAGAAATCTAACATTGTATTCATACTAAGGCAAGCAAGTGGAATCAAAATGTCATAAAAATTTTTAGGTTATTTAGAAAATCCTATGAAAAACACCCAAAGAAGTATTCACAGGACTAAATATGATCCTAAAGTGTTTTTTTAAGGAAATGTAATAATAATGAATGAATTGATATTCAACTCAAGAAGCTAGAAAGGGAACAACAAAGTAGCCCTTCAAGAAGGTAGAAGGAAAGGATCAATGAAGATAACAGGGGAGATAAATGAACTCGTTTAATTAAAAAACACATCATTTAAAGCAAAAGCAATTTTTTTATAGTGAAAGTGAAAGTGAAGTCGCTCAGTCGTGTCCGACTCTTTGCAACCTGTGGACTGTAGCCCACCAAGCTCCTCCTCCGTCCATGGGATTCTCCAGGCAAGAGTACTGGAGTGGGGTGCCATTTCCTTCTCCAGGGAATCTTCCCGACCCACGGATCACACCCAGGTCTCCCACATTGCAGGCAGACGCTTTAACCTCTGCACCACCAGGGAAAGACCAATAAATAAAAAAACCTTACGACAGATCTGTCTAGGAAGAAACAAAAACAAAAAGGCAGGGTTTAAAATGGAGAAAATGCACAAACTACAAGTAGGAAGAAATTTTTCAAGTACAGGAAAATATTAAATAAAAATTTATAAAACTACATTTTGACAGTCTTCAGGAAATGTATAATTTTTCATAAAAGTATAATTAGTCAAAACTTACGGAATATGTGAAGAAACCTAAAATTATCATTATTCATGGAGTAAATTATAAATTAACCAAAAGTAGAAGGATTGTTTCTCATTTTAAGTGCATCTGCCAGAAAACATGAGGCAAAACATAAAAGAAACTTCATAAAAGTCAGAATAAGGCAAAGCTTCTATCAATCTTATTATTCAAAATTGTTCTAGGAACCCTGGCTAGTGCACTAAGGTAAGAAGAACAAATAGAGACAAAATTATTTGTAATTATTATAAGGACATTTTCAACAGAAGAATGTTTTGAAAATCATTTGGTGCATGATCTTTATCCTAATTGATAAGCGGCAGGAAGGGATAAAAATTATATTTTTATCTTGAAAAAAGAATGTAGTGATATTTAGCTTCTAACATGCAAATAGGATTAGCGTTCTTTTGGACAGAAAAAATACAATGTTTTCCTATGATTATAAAGCCATGACAAGCAAAAAAAAAAAAAAAAACAAACAGACAAACAAACAGTAATGGAAGGCAAATGTCAAAGAAAGCTTTATCTGAGGAAAGGGATTCAAGAGATCAAAGTCAGCAAACATTGTCCCAGCATTTCCCTCTGGACAAGGAAAGGGAGAGATGTATAAAACTGTTGAGGATGTAACTGATTCTCTGAGCCCTAGCTCCCCATTTGGTATTCTGAGAGGAGTTTCTTTCTTAGGTTGTCCCTATATCATGCTAGGATTCAAACACATCAAAGCAAATTGAAGATATGTACCGAGTGAGGAACTGACATTTAACTTTCACAGGCCGCCATCCATTCCCATTTCACTGAGAGCCTAGAGCCCTGTGAACTGAGAGCAGAGGGTAGACCATCAAGCCACATTCAGGACCAAACCGAGGGGACAATGTATATTCTCTTGGTGTGTCACAGTAGTGTGCCAGTCAGTTAAGTCTCTCAGTCAGGTCCAACTCTGCGCCCCATGGACTGCAGCATACTAGGCTTCCCTGTCCATTACCAACTCCTGGAGCTTGCTCAAATGCATGTCCATTGAGTCAGTGATGCCAGCCAACCATCTCATCCTCTGTCATCCCCTTCTCCTCCTGCCTTCAGTCTTTCCCAGCATCAGGGTCTTTTCTAATGAGTCAGCTTGTTGCATCAGGTTTGGTCCCTTAGAATTTGGGAGTTAATGATACTGATTTTCAGTACATCCTAACATATTTAGTGGTCCTAAAGGTAACTTTTTGAGGGTAAGAAATAGAAAGGCAGCTCCCAGTTTCTGTTCTTCCTGACTTTGGTCATAGAGTTTATCCAAATCACTTAAGCAGCCATGATAATTTGTCTTGTAGAACCTCAGAGAGGTCACCTCCAAGCACTCAGAGTGAAAATGTTACTTTTATCCAATTGCCAGCAGATGAGGGGCATTCAAGACTTTAACAGAATAGGAAGAGAAACTTGTCACAGCCAATTTATATTTACCAATTTTCTTAACTGCTTTTTTCCCACAGACTGGTTCCACATAGGAAAAGGAGTACGTCAAGGCTCTATATTGTCACCCTGCTTATTTAACTTATATGCAGAGTACATCATGAGAAATGCTAGACTGGAAGAAACACTAGCTGGAATCAAGATTGCTGGGAGAAATATCAATAACCTCAGATATGCAGATGACACCACCCTTATGGCAGAAAGTGAAGAGGGACTAAAGAGCCTCTTGATGAAAGTGA
>SJYA01002201.1:0-26032 GCA_006410615.1 Neotragus moschatus | reverse complement strand
GGCTTGGCGTGCTGCAATTCATGGAGTCGCAAAGAGTCGGACACGACTGAGTGACTGAACTGAACTGAACTGAGAGAAATGTATCTAGCTTCTTCTGACTGTAGCTCGATGAATAACCTATTATCCACCAAGGTAGAAAATCTATTTCATTCAAAGTTTATCTGAGGATGCCTATATTTCTATATATATGGTAAATAGAGGAGAATAGTGTTACTTGGAGAATCCCATGGACAGAGGAGCCTGGTGAGCTACAGTCCATAGGGTCACAAAGAGTTGGACACAACTGAAGTGACTTACTACACACACACACACACACACACACACACACACAATAAAATTTGCTGTTTATCTGAAATTCAAATTCAACTTAATATTCTGTATTTTTACTTACAAAACATGACAATCCTAAATATGATATCATAGCTAGGAAACTGACTCTGGTACAATGCTGAAAACTACAGATTCTATTCCATTTTCACCATTTATAATATATATTCATTTGTATGTGAACACATAGCTTGCCTTTTTTTTTTTTCTTTTTCAAATTTCAAAAACAAGAACCAAAAGAATCTGGGGACTTTGCAAAGCAGAGCCCAGCACAGCTGTAACTCGTCACTGCCTGGTTTGCCATGGAACTGGTGGCTGTCCCAACAGCCTGGCTGAATTAACAGGCTATGAGCAGCAGAAGCGGGAGAAATCGATGGGTTTGGGTTTGCTCCATTGTAGAGGTCTCAATTAGCTCTCCACCTACCTGAGAAAGGTCTTCCGCTTGAATTTCCTTTGTTTTTTATTGTCCCTAGACCATGATTTCCTGTGTGAATAGCCAGTTTCATGCTTTATAACAAGAGAGCCAAATTCCTTGTTTTGGGCTATAATTTGTATTCTGCAGCTAGCGATTTGATATTCAGTCTTTTGGGTGATTATCTTTATTTTCTTTGTCAACAGCAGTGCTAAAAATAAGAAAGAAAAGTGATGTAGGGAAAACAAATCAAACCCCATACTGTCTGAGCCATGCTAATCAGGTGGCTTTCAGGACTACTGGCTGGATCCACACTGGGTGTCAGCAGCCAAAACTACCAAATGAAGCCAGGAAATAACTTGTTCCATTTAGAGACTCACATCCCCACTTGTAGGACCTCTATCAGGCTATTTCAGCCTCTTGAAACACTTTCAATGGGAGTAGTATTGCTTGCCTTTCAAAGAGTTAAAGAAAGGAGATTTTTATGAAAGATGTATGTGTGTGTGCATGTGTTAGTAACTCAATTGGTCCAACTCTTCATGACCTCATGGTCTGTAGCCATCCAGGCTCTTGTCTCCATGGAATTCTCCAGGCAAGAATACTGGAGTTGGTAGCCATTCGCTTCTCCAGGGGATCTTCCCAACCCCAGGTCACCTGCATTGCAAGCAGATTCTTTACCATCTGAGCCATCAGGTAAACCATACATAGCTTAGGAGATGAGCTAAGTCTTCTCAGGAACCCATGCCTAGACCCTTCTCTTAAGTGAAGACTCTTTCTAGTTATTCCTCAGACCGTCAAAGTCAATGATGACATTTTCACAGGTACCATTAACAAATGAGGAAAATAAGAAGTCTGTAATTTGTTTTTCATAGATTTAAATATTTCAGCTTAAAGGAATGTCCTTTATTATAAAATGTATTTGTTCTGTTTTTAGTAATAAGATGTTCTATCTAGTTTAAGATGATGATAATAATAACAAGAACTTTGCTGTTCTTGTTTGATAAATAAAAGAAAATGTCGACTAGATCTTTCAGTTGTAAGCACAATAATTCTATGTAACAGGCTATCTCAAAACTCAATGACAAGTAGAAATAAGCATTTGTTTCTTGGGCACCTGTCTGAAGGGCTTCCCTTATGGCTCAGATGTTAAAGAATCTTCCTGTACTGTGGGAGACTGGGATTTGATCTGGGTCGAGAAGATCCCCTCAAGAAGGAAATGGCAACCCACTCCAATATTCTTGCCTGGAGAATTCCATGGAGAGCAGCCGGGCAGGCTACAGACCGTGAGGTCGCAGAGTTGGACACGACTGAGCCACTAACATTTTCACTTTCACCGTCTAAGATTGGCTGGGGCGGCTCTGCTGTGGGTGTCCTTCATTTTTCTGGGGCTACTGTGTTGCAGCCTGCCAGAGCAGAGACCAGAACCTTCCCCATGACTCAAGGGTACGGCAACTGCGCCTTTGTGATTGTCCTAGTAAGCATGCCAAACAGACATACCTGGGGCCAGGTGTGCTCTCTGCACCACTTCACTGCCCACCCCTGCATCTCTCCCCATGGAAACAAAACAAAATGTTCCTAATCAATAGCAGAGCCTTAACTTTATTCCCTCTTTGTGCTATGCTGACCAAACTCCCCAGTATAGCTATTTCCTATGATCTCATGTGACTTCTGGCGGCAAAAGTGTGGGCTGAAAGGAGCCATTTTGTCTTCCTGCCATGGAGAGCAGAAGGACCCCCTGACTCCCCGCTTGCCAAATTATATATGTGTCTGTCTTTTCATTACGTGCTCACACCCCGCTCCCCTGCCACCCCGTTTCAGGTCTTTGTTACCTGCTGTGCTGGACTTGGCACTGCTGGGCTATTGAGATGTGATCTTCCCATGTCAATGGCATAGAAGCAAGAAAGCAAACCCAATCATACCTTTCACTAAAGGGAATCATGTGATTGAGGCCAAAAACAAGGGAACACTCTGCCCTCCATGGGGCCAGTGTTGTGAAAACAGAACCACACTACAGGGGAAGGGAGAGTTGTGAATTATGGTTCAGTCTGCCAGGTGGTGGTTCTTATATCAGCCTTCATTTTTTTCCTGATATTTGCTGACCTGGACATGGAACAAGGGACTGGTTTAAAATTGGGAAAGGCGTAAGACAAGGCTATATATTTTCACCCTGCTTATTTAACTTATATGCAGGAGTATATCATGCAAAAATGCTGGGCAGGATGAAACACAAGCTGAAGTCAAGATTGCCAGGAGAAATATCAATAATCTCAGATATGCAGATTACACCACTCTTATAGCAGAAAGCAAAGAGGAATTTAAAAGCCTCTTGATGAAAGTGAAAGAGGAGAGTGGAAAAGCTGTCTTAAAACTCAACATTCAAAAGACTAAGATCATGGCATTCAGTCCCATCACTTCATAGCAGATAGATGGGGAAACAATGGAAACAGTGACAGACTTTATTTTCTTGGGCTTCAAAACCACAGCAAATTGTGACTGCAGCCATGAAATTAAAAGATGCTTGCTCCTTGGAAGAAAAGTTATGACCAAACTAGAGAGCACATTAAAAAGCTGCCATGATCTTAGTTTTTTGAATGTTGAGTTTTAAGCCAGCTTTTCCACTCTCCTCTTTCACTTTCATCAAGAGGCTTTTAAATTCCTTTTTGCTTTCTGCTGTAAGAGTGGTGTAATCTGCCTATCTGAGATTATTGATATTTCTCCTGGCAATCTTGACTTCAGCTTGTGTTTCATCCTGCCCAGCATTTTTGCATGATATACTCCTGCATATAACAAAGGTCCATCTAGTCAAAGCTATGGTTTTTCCAGTGGTCATGTATGGATGCAAGAATTGGGCCATAAGGAAAGCTTGAGCATGGAAGAATTGATGCTTTTAAACTGTGGTGTTGGAGAAGACTTTTGAGAGTCCCTCGGACTGCAAGGAGATCAAACCTTCAATCCTAAAGGAAATCAATCCTGAATATTCATTGGAAGGACTGATGCTGAAGCTGAAACTCCAATACTTTGGCCACCTGATGCGAATAACTGACTCATTGGGAAAGATCCTGATGCTGGGAAAGATTGAAGCCAGGAGAAGAGGACAAGAGAGTATGAAATGGTTGGATGTATCACCTACTCAAAGGACATGCATTTGAGCAAGCTCCAGGAGTTGGTGATGGACAGAGAACCCTGGCGTGCTGCAATCCATGGGGTTGCAGAGAGTCAGACATAACTGAGCGACTGAACTGACTGACTAGTTGAGAAATACAACAGTGAGAATTCAGCTTCAAAGAGCATCTTTAATTAGGGGGGGAGGGGGAATCATTAAACAGCAGTTTAGAAAAACCAGAGGTTGGAAGTACATGATTAGAACTTAGCATGATCAAAGCTATCGGTCCTCTTTAGGCCCTGATTATCCCAGCTCTCATTTTGTAAAATATACTAATCCAAGGCAATTTGCAATGCTTTTACTGTGCCTGCCACATTTTTAAGGCATCTTTGATTGAGTAGTTAGGTGTTTTGTTATGACTGTTGGAAAGAAATGTACTAATCAGAATTCTGTGTGAGATCACAGATAATTGATTAATTCACCTTCTACAGCTTTCCCTGTGCACATGCAATGGATCCAATTTCCATCCTAGAGAGTTAATATCCTTTGTTCATTATTAATTCATCATCCAAACTGTCCCTTCATGACAGATTATACTTGAACAATAAAGCCTATGCAGAGTCAGCTTTGCCAATGAAATATTCAGTGCTTTTTTAACTTAAAAAAAAATTCATGAACTTTTTAAATAATGTTACTTTTCTCTTTAAAAATTTATAATTTTGTTAATAAAAAAGAAATCCTAGAAGTCTCTCACAATGGCCTCCAGTCAGAAAGTTTAATAAAAAAAAAAATCAAAAATGCCAAGAAATGGTTAGGGCATTTTGAAAATTATCTACTCAGTTGCACAATTTTCCTAGCAAAGTCAGGATCTCTAGGAGAGTCAGCTGAGACAAAGGGCCTGAACATTGTTCCAGAACCCAACCCTAACTTGTGACTTTATACCTGCTTAAGTCTCTGCTCCTCTGGTTCTGTATTTACAAAGTAGGTTATATAGTGGGATTTAAATATGTGGAAATTAGTCCTGAATATTCATTGGAAGGACTGATGCAGAAGCTGAAACTCCAATACTTTGGCCACCTGATGCAAAGAATTGACTCATTGGAATAGGCCCTGATGCTGGGAAAGATTGAAGGCAGGAGAAGGGGACAGCAGAGGATAAGACGGTTGGATGGCATCCCCGACTCTATGGACATGAGTTTGAGCAGGCTCCAGGAGTTGGTGATGAGCAGGGAAGACTAGCGTGCTGCAGTCCATTGGGTTGTAAAGAGTCGGACATGACTGAGCCACTGAACTGAAGTGAACTGTGGGTGTGTTTCAGAGCTCTTTGGAGGGAAAATGTTACAAACCTAGAAATCATCTCATATTCCAAAGGCAGGATGCTGCTAGAGCCTCAGCACAAAGTCAGGGAGGATAGTCTTCCTCTTAGTAGCAACCCCAAATATCCCAGTTTTGCCTTCTCAAAAAAAAAAAAAAAAAGGCATTAAACACATGACCAGGCATCTGTTTCCCATCTAGCATACTTCCCAGGTGGCTTATTGGTAAAGAATCTGCTTGTCAACACAGGGGGCACAGGTCATATCCCTGGGTTGGAAAGATCCTCTGGTGAAGGAATTGGCAACCCATTCCAGTATTCTGGTCTGGAAAATCCCATGAACAGAGAAGGCTGGTAGGCTACGGTCCATGGGGTGAAGGAAGAGACAGACACGACTGAGAGACTGAGCAGCAATGCTCTTGTGCAGTCACATGGCAGGACTTTTGCTTTCCAAGCAGCTGCCTTGGCCCACGGGTCTGTGAGAGAGCTCTGCACACCAGTGTATGCACACACACTGGGCTAAGGTGTGTGTGTGCTGCACAGCCATGCTTCCTGGGTTCATTATTTTATAGGATCCAGGGATCGTGTCTCTTAAGAACAGGTCATTTGGGATAACATTCTCCACTTTCACCATGGCTCAATTCTGAAAGAGTTTGCTCAGTTTGCATCAGGCAAAAGCACGTTTCTGGGCTGAGAGGGACACTAAGAGCGGAGGGGGCAGAGTAAGAGGGAATGGGGACTCCCGCCGCTCTGGGGCTATGAGTTCTATTCTGTTGATCACCACAGCCAGATGAAGTTAGTTCCTCTCATCAGTAGACCTGGCATTTCACATAGGGCTTCTCTGGTAGCTCAGCTGGTAAAGAATCTGCCTCCAATGCAGGAGACCTGGGTTCCATTCCTGGGTTAGAAAGATGCCCTGGAGGAGAGCATGGCAACCCACTCCGGTCTTCTTGTCTAGAGAATCCCATGGATAGAGGAGCCTGGCAGGCTACAGTCCATGGGGTCACAAAGAGTCGGACATGACTGAGTAACTAAGCACATATACACATTGTGTAGCTCAGGCACTCAGCTGAGCAGCCTAGTGAAGCCTTAGCCCAGACGCCTCATCTCTGAGCAAAGCAAAAATGGCTCTTTCCCAAGAAAGACTGACAGTGGGAAACTGAAATGCTCTGGCCCCATGAAAGGACATAGAAAAGGAGGAGAAACCATACCAAAATCTGAAAGCTGGGAAACAGATGGATGAATGGTGACGATGTAGAAGTCTTGACAAAGCTGAAGAGGAGAAAGCAAAGAAGCCACAGGATTTACTACACGAACTCTGCAGAGCTCAGGAATTGGCAACTCTGAGTATATCTAGAGTGTGGTGATTGTGAGGCTGAAGCAAGACGACAAAGGTCTCTGCACAAATCTTGAACTTCATGTATTCCCCCAACTCTGGTTAGCCAGGCTAACGTGGGGCCCCTTCTGAATTCAGAAAACCATCAGACATTTCTTCTCTGATAGTGTAAAACTAAGAGTCTCTGGACTTAGGAACACACAGGCAATGGTATAGGTTGGGGTCCCCTAATAAAAACTTATGGGGACTTATGTGAAAAATTTGCATATTCTATTTGGAAAACTTCCCTCAACACTTACCCTGCACTTTTCCTCCCCTTTTCTGAAAGCAAGCAGCTGGTTGATATCCTCCAGGCAAGATACTTGAAATGACTTCTTGGGAGAATCTGATTTCCTAAGTGAAGAAATTTTCAGATGCTAACATGGAGCACTGCTCAGTGACACAGATCACCAATCATCATACGAAAGTGAGGTCGCTCAGACATATCTGACTCTTTGCAACCCCATGGATTATACAGCCTACCATGCTCTCCATCTGTGGGATTTTCCAGGCAAGAGTGCTGGAGTGGGTTGCCATTTCCTTCTCCAGAGGATCTTCCCAACCCAGGGATCGAACCTGAGTTTCCTGCATTGTAGGCAGACACTTTACCATCTGAGCTACCAGGAAAGAGTCACCTGTGACCCACAGGCTCCTCCTGTCCAGGGGATTTCCCAGGCAAGAATACTGGAGTGGGTTGCCATTTCCATCTCCAGGGTATCTTCCTGACTCTGGGATCCAACCCATGTCTCTTGCATTGGCAGGTAGGTTCTTTACCACTGAGCCACCTGAGAAGCCCACAAAGTACATACAAGTAGGCAATGCTCCTCCACACACAGAGCCCCAATCTTAAAATGTATGAGTACACAGAAGAGACTCACCAAGCTGCTGTTGCTGCTGCTGCTAAGTTGCTTCAGTTGTGTCCTACTCTGTGCAACCCCATAGACAGAAGCCCACCAGGCTCCCCTGTCCCTGGGATTCTCCAGGCAAGAACACTGGAGTGGGTTGTCATTTCCTTCTCCAAGAGACTCACCATACATTAGAGTAAAAACTTCTAATAGGAAAGGCAGAAGTCAAACACAGTAAAAGTGTAAAGGCAATTTGAGAAAATGACATGCAGGGGGAACACTTGCAAACAGTTGTTTTTTCACCAACTGAAGGGGGAAAGGGTGGGTTGTTTAGTAGATTATGTTGGAAAAAAATCTACTTATGGTTTTGAGAATTTGAACTTGAATCACTACTTAATGCTACAAATAAAGGAGAATGCTAGAAGGATTAAAAGCCTAAAATTGAAAGGGGAAGTTATAATTTTAATATGATAGGAGACTATCTCCATGACCCAGAGGCATGAAAGGACCTTTGTAAACAAAATTCAGAAACAATGCCATATGCAGAACTTTCAAAAAATGGGAATTTTTGTCCAATGAAGAATGTTAAGGACTGGTAACAGGATGAGAGACATTGGTTTTCCAACATGCAAAACCAATGCATTTATGTTTAGAATACGACAAGTGGTGGTGGCATCCCTGTGCTCAGTCACGTCCGACTCTTGATGCCGTGGACTGTGGACTGTAGCCGTCCGGCTCCTCTGTTGATGGGATTTCCCAGGCAAAGATACTGGAGAGGGTTGCCATTTTCTTCTCCAAGAGCTCTTCTCAGTCCAGGGATTAAACCCACATTTCCTGTGTCTCCTGCATTGGCAGGTGGATTCTTTACCACTGCACTATCTGGAAATAAGGAAGCAACTCCCATCAAATCAACAAGCAGCCGGCAGCAACCGCACACATTCTCTCACCTGGTCAAGAGCATCTCTGCGGCATGGATACCTCCAGTACCATCAATGTTTCCCTCTCAACGGTATCATTCCCATCAGCATACGCACATCCTTTTGTCCGTTATTCCGTTTTAAAAACACTCTTTCTTAACCCCAACTTGAACTATATTTTTCTGTTCCTTTTCATAGAAGCAGCTCCCCAAATTGTTGTCTGGACTACTTGTTTCCAATTCATCTCATTCTCAATTTTTTATCATGTAATATTTCATTAATGAAAATACATGTAAGTTACAAAACATTAAAAGCTGAACACCAGTGAAACTTCTCCTCCACTTGAAAACTGGAACATCTCCAGCTTCACTGCATCAGCCTACATGTTCTTCCTCTGTGCTATCACTCTGCCCTTTCTCCCCCAAATGGAGAAGCCACTTCCTTAAATTTTGTGTGCATTATTTTATTTTACTTTATAAACTTTTATCATCTATATCTATATTCTTAAGCAAAACATACTAAAATCAGGGGGAGATCATGTTTCCCTTAGTTTTCCCTCCATATTTTGACACATTCCAAATTTAACAGGTGCAGATGGAAACTCCTGACCTCGCACCTCCCACAGTCTTCGCAGGCTCACAGTATCATCCTCCTAGTGGCGTGGACAAAATTATTTTAGTCACTTCTGACTCCTCTCTTTCTCTTGTAGCACCTATCCAATCTATCAGAAAAGTCTGTTGATTCTACCTTCAAAACACATACAGAATCCAACTGCTTCCCATCTCTACTCCTTTCACCCAGGTGCAAGCCACTGTCATCTTTCATCTTGATGATAGAAAGGTCCACGTATCTGTATCCTTGCTTTTGCCCTTGCCCCCATCTCCACCCACAGTCTATTCACAGCATAGAAACCAGAGTGATTATTTGAAAATCCATGTCAGATCACATTACTCTTCAGCGGAAGACTCTGCAGCAGCTTCCGTGTCAGGCAGAGTGAGCATCTACAAGGCACGTCACGCTCCAGACAGCCCCCTAGACTTCACACTGCACTGTCCATTTCCTTTCCTACAGTCTTCCTCGGGTCCATTCCCACCTACTTCCATCAACAAGTCAGAATCCTCCTGTCCCAGGGCCTTTGTTCTCTATCTGGGATGAAGCTCTTTTCTGAGAATATCCTCTCTTCCCAAATGGCAGGCTCTCGCTCACCTCCTTTACTTCTTAAATATCATCTAATCAGTGAGACTTTCCCTAAGACTCTACTTAAAATAGCATTTGACCATTAACACTTTATATCCTGCTTTCCTGCTTTTTTTTCTCTATAACTCATCACATTCTGATAGGTATGTTTTTTTGCTTGTTTGTTTACTCTCTAACTACTTTTCACTAAAAGACAAGCTCCATGAAGGCAAGAGTTTCTGTCTGTATTGTTCAGTGCTCTGTCCCCAGCAATGCCTAGAACATACTACATCTCAATAAGTATTTACTGAGTGACTCAATGGATGGATAAATAAGTGAATGAATAAATGAATGCAAATGATTTTTCGCTTACCTCACTTTCACCAGCTACAACTATCCTACTCCCAGCTCCACATCTTACCACCCGCTACCTAACCCTAATCAAACTCCAGGCCAGAGCAAATTGCTGGTTAGCCCCCTACCCAGTGACTTCTAGATGGTAATTACAGATTCTCTGTTTTCCTCCTTTCAGAGCCACCAGAGGCATTCCCCGCAGCTTTTGCCTATTTCTTCTCTAGCAATCCCAAAGGCTGTCAGAGCGCTGAAAGCTTTAAAATGCATTCTTCCACAGCTGAAGGTAGAATGCTATTTCTCTGGAAGTCATTACCTATTTGTCTTCCACCACTGACATAAGCCCATTGTCCATTTTAAGGATATTAAAGCCTAAAACCTAACAGCCTGTGAGCAAAACATCCAATTTTTCAGTTTTAAGAGGTGGCATATTTGGGTTTAAATTACACTTAGAAAAATAAAAAGCAATAGACCAGATTCTACTTACTCTACATCCTTCCTCTTTCTTGGAAAATCTTAGATCAGATCAGAAAAACCTAAATTACATGAAATTTACAAAATTAGCTGTCTCATGAATAAATGGATTTATTATTCAAGATGTTGGGGAGTACATTTTATTACTCAATATCCTTGGAACAAAATATTTGAAATGTGAGATGAAATATTTTCAAGCTACTTCACTAAATTAAGGCAGACCAAAAGAACATCTGCACATTAACATAAAACATTCATCAGGAGGTCTGTCACAATGTAGAGGAAAATGGCCAAATTTTTTTTTTCTAATAATTTCCATTAAATATGTGGCTCGTGACCATTTTTACTCTACTGAATTCTGGAACTTACTTCACGTAATGGAAGCTGTATCCAAAGAGCTCGTAAACTATTCACTACAAAGAAATAGAAACTTCCAGAAGTTTTCTTGATGATCAAGAAGATATGAATGACCAAATAACCTAAAAATCAACTGGGTTCGTTTCATGTGTAGCTCAAGAACTGAAGTTCAATATATGTAGAACTCACGAACTTTTAACAAATGTAGCAAATGAACAATGTTTTCAATTTTCAATTAAACTGTTCAGTTCAAATTTTCAGGCTTATCTCTGAGTTCCCCTCATCTTCTCCCTCTGAGTCTGTTTCTGATGCACTGTTTCATCAAGGTCAAATCCCAAATGCTATTCACCTGCCTCTTAATATTTTCAATAAATGTTGGACCCTTAAGTTCTTAAAGGAAACGCAACATACATTTTTCTAAGTTTACTTTAGAGAAAACTTGCAGGAGTTTCATGTATCACTAATTTTAGAATTAAGTAGGACTTCCCTGGTGGCTCAGATGGTAAAGTGTCTGCCTACAATGCGGGAGACCTGGGTTCAATCCCTGAGTCGGGAAGATCTTCTGGAGAAGGAAATGGCAACCTACTCCAGTATTCTTGCCTGGAAAATCCCATGGATGGAGGAGCCTGGTAGGCTAGTATAGTCCATGGGGTCACAAAGAGTCAGACACGACTGAGCAAATTCACTCTCACTCTCAGTATGAAGAGGAATAGCTTAGAATAATAGAATACTCAAGCTGGAAGAAACTTGAAATTTTCTAGTTAATCTTCTCCTTTCATAAATAAACTAGGGATAAACTATTTTCCTGGAGTCCAGAAGCCAGTTCACTGCAGCACTGGAATTGGACAGGAAGTCCCTGCTAGTCAGCCAGCCCTGGTTTTCATCACTATCTTTTGAAGTCACTGACTGCATAGTTTACCTATGTCTTCTTTATCCCTGCAGCCAGTCAGACACCAAAGCCTAGGCTTTGACCTTAGAAATTTCTTCATTTTCTGGTCTCTCCTCTGCGTTCACTTGTCCCTGTCTTGATCCAGCCTCTAGCTGTCTCTTGCCTGGACTGCTAGATGGTCCTTCTGTCCAGATGTTCTGCTTCCCTCTCATCAGCTTGCATTGGCGTCCTGTTGTTTCTGAAATCAAACCCAAGCTCTTCACCTTCGGCTACAAAGGTTTTTTTGTAATTGTTTGGAGCCCTATCTCCCCACATCCTAATCCCATCAACTCTACTTTAGTCCCAGGGACTATTAGACATCACTTTCTTCTGCCCAAAATGACTTTTAATGTTCCTTATCATCTGACAAGGGACTTTCCAGGTGGCACTAGGGGTAAAGAACCTGCTTGCCAATGCAGGAGACACAGAAGATGGAGTTTCAATCTCTGGTTCAGGAAGATCCCCTGGAAGAGAGCGTGGCAACCCACTCAAGTATCCTTGCTTGGGAAATCCCATGGACAAAGGAGCCTGGCGGGCTACAGTCCACGGGGTCGCAAAAGAGTCAAACACAACTGAGTGACTAAGCATGTAAACACACACATTACCTGCCAATAAATCCTGTCTGTTTGATTATTGGGAAACTCCTAGTCATCCTTCAAAAGCAATTCAAACATCACCAGGTGTGGACCCACCTTGGTCCTTTAATCACCTCTGTCAGTCTGCAGTCCGCCTCCCCACATATAACCTCATCAGCCTCTTCCACAGTTTAGGCCTTGCCCTTGATTCCAAATTTGGCCTTCCACTTCTCTCATCCTGATCGTGGCCCTCTCCAACACTCAGACTTTTGATTTCCAGATTTTCACACCTGTCTTTCCTTATTTACATGTGTGTGTGCTCGGTCATGTCCAACTTTTTGCGACCCCAGGAATTGCAGACCTCCAGGGTCCTCTGTCCATGGATTTTTCCAGGCAAGAATTCTGTAGTGGGTTGCCATTTCCTTCTGCAGAGGATCCTCCTGACTCAGGGGTCGAACCCTCATCTCTTGCATCTCCTGCATTATCAAGCAGGTTCTTTATCAATTGAGCCCCAGGCTCTCCAAAGATACATCTCTCCACAGACTAATGAATTAGATCTTATGACCCCTCCTCATTTTCCACCTCAGTCCAGGGTCTTAGGCGACCTACATCAGGATTCTGCCCCCAAAGGCAGCTCACAGTAGGCATGACCCAGTCCCCCAGGAGGACCAAACATTAGAAAGATTTAAGTAGAACTTCTCACAGTGAAATGGTGTAAGTAGCTTACATGTTTGTCTGCCTCTTTAAATTGTGTATTACTTCAGGTGAGGAACTGTCTTTTTTTCTTTAATTGCTGATGCCTAAGTAGGGCTGATATAGAGTTGGCATTTAATAAATATATGCTGCTGATGCTGCTAAGTCGCTTCAGTCGTGTCTGACTCTGTGCGACCCCAGAGACGGCAACCCACCAGGCTCCACCATCCCTGGGATTCTCCAGGTAAGAACACCAGAGTGGGTTGCCATTTCCCTCTCCAATGCATGAAAGTGAAAAGTAAAAGTGAAGTCATGTCCGGCTCTGTGCAACCCCATCGACTGCAGCCTACCAGGCTCTTCTGTCCATGGAGTTTTCCAGGCAAGAACACTGGAGTGGGTTGCCCTTTCTGAATAAATATATGAATGAGCAATAAATATGTGAATGATTCTTTTTAAATTAATTTTTGTTGATCTGTCAGGATCAGCTAGATTATGCTGTGATGACAAATCCCAGCCCTCAGTGGCTTAAAGTAGCAAGGATTTACTTGCATTTCTAATGTGAAGATAAGGGAGAGCTGATCATCAGAGTCAGTCTAGAATGCAGATTAGTGAAGGTTTATCTCAAAAAGTATTTCCATGACACCTGGGAAGTCTTGAGGCAATAACTAAAAGCACATCATTTCTACCCAAATCTATTCGCTAGACCTAGTCACATGGCTATCCAACATCACAGAGACCGGGAAGGACAATCCTAACAAGCACCCAGAAGGACAAGTGTACTAGGCATCAATGGAGGTGGCAATATTCACCACTCCTCTGGCCGTGTGTTCAGTTCCCCTTCACCCCATATGCAGGGCACAGCCCCCTGCCATGGCCCTGTCCTTGCATTGTACAGTGGGTATATATGTGTTTGGGGAAAAGGTAAGCAATAACATATCTTTTTAGTTCACAGGTTTTGAATTCAAGAGGCAATACATCTGACCTGATGTAGAAACAAGTGTTTACAACCCATGTGTGTCAGCTTCCTGTGCTGTGCTGCTGTGTTCTGCCACTTGGGTGCGTCTGCCTCTGCGACCCCACGGACTACAGCCTGCCAGGCTCCTCTGTCCATGGGATCCTCCAGGCAAGAATACTGGAGTGGGTTGCGTTTTCTACTCCAGGGGACCTTCCCANTTCCTGTGCTGTGCTGCTGTGTTCTGCCACTTGGGTGCGTCTGCCTCTGCGACCCCACGGACTACAGCCTGCCAGGCTCCTCTGTCCATGGGATCCTCCAGGCAAGAATACTGGAGTGGGTTGCGTTTTCTACTCCAGGGGACCTTCCCACCCCAGGGATGAAACCTGAAACTCTTGTGCCCCCTGCACTGGCAGGTAGATTCTTTACCACTGCGCCACCTGGGAAGCCCGTGTAAGTTTCCAGGGGTGAACATAACAAATTGTCACAAACTGCATGGCTCAAAGCAAAAGATGTTTATTGCCTCACAGTTTGGGACAATAGACCATGAAGTCAAAGTGTCAGCAGAGTCCTGTTCTCTCTGAAACCTATAGGGGAGAATCTTTTTTTACCTCTTCATAGCTTCTGGTGGTTTGCCAGGGATCCAGAATGTTCCTTGGCTTGCAGCAGAGAATACTTCTGTTGCTGCCTCTGCTTCATGCCATCACATGACACTCTCCTCTCACATCTGTTTCTTCTCCTTTTCTTAAAGAGACACCAGTCATATTGGTTTACCTTAATCCAGTGTGGTCTTATCTTAGATTCTATCTGTAAAGATCCTATTTCCAAGTAAGGTTATGTTCACAGACACCAGAAGTTAGGGCTCCAACACATATTTTTTAGGGGAACACAATTCAACCAATAACACCATTTACCTCTCCAAAACCCTCCTATAGANTACCTTAATCCAGTGTGGTCTTATCTTAGATTCTATCTGTAAAGATCCTATTTCCAAGTAAGGTTATGTTCACAGACACCAGAAGTTAGGGCTCCAACACATATTTTTTAGGGGAACACAATTCAACCAATAACACCATTTACCTCTCCAAAACCCTCCTATAGACAGAGTTACCCATTTCCCAGAAGTCATGAATTTTTACCTCACTGCCATGACTGGTTGGTAATTTTATGCTGACTTCCTTGGGAAGGGTATTTATGTATTGTACAAGGGGAAAGACAGTGAACCAAATATTTTGATGTCTAGAATGGTGGAATATGGTAGATATTAGAGATCCTAGTATTTAACCAAAGATACTTCCAGTTATCTTCCAACCAAACAGTTGGGTTATACTTATCTGCTTCCATGGAACTAGGTGTGAAATTATGTAACTTTCTTTAAGCCAGTGAAATGTGAGCAGACTTGATATGTGTTATTTCCAGATACTAAAATTTAATGAGCCAAAGCACAATTTTTCACCTTTCTTTTTATCTTCCGGGTTGAAAGTAACTTTGCAGGTAGTGAAAATTTTGGAATGAAGGCCCTGGTATAAAGAACAGCATGAAGTAAAAACTCCATCACACAGACCTGTAGTTAGTATGTATCATATCCTATGATACAGCAATTTATATTATATATACATATGTATTTGTATTTACATACATGAAAAATTCCTGTACCTATTCATCAGAGAAACATATACAAGTATTTTTAGTAGAATTGTTACAGCAAAAAATGGGAGTCAATCTAAATACTTATCAATTGTAGGTTGAAATAAATAAATAGCTATATCCATAATCTGAATAATATATAAAAATGAAAATGAGTGAATTACAGCTATAAAAATCAATATAACTTTTCAAAACATAATTTTAAATAGTCATAATAGAAGACATAGGTATGACTGAAATTCTGTAATACAGTGAGAATTAATCAGTACTTATACGAGTGAGTGAAGTCACTCAGTCGTGTCTGACTAAATGTCTAATAACAGTGAAGAAAAACAAGGGAACAAAATTCAGCTAAATAACTACTTCTAACAGATACTGAGTATAATGTGATTGGAGAAGGCACACAGAGCTCCTAGGGTATGAAAATTCTTTTTCTGGCATGACTGTTGGGCACATGCTGTTCATTTCATTATTGGTCTTTAAGCTTTACCTTGTACTCTTTTTACAATCTGTATTTCACAACTATTGAAAAAGTAAATCTTGGACATATATATGAAAGACACAAGTTATAGAAATAATTCCATTTTCCCCCTGTGGTTCCTTTTTCTTTTTTAATTAATTTTTATTGGAGTATAGTTGCTTTACAATATTCTGTTAATTTCTACTGTATAGCAAAATGTATCAGCTATGTGCATGAGCTAAGTTGCTTCAGCTGGTCCAACTCTTTACAACCTTAGAAACTGCAGCTGGCCAGGCTCCTCTGTCCCTGGGATTCTCCAGGCAAGAATGGGTNTAACAATTCTACTAAAAATACTTGTATATGTTTCTCTGATGAATAGGTACAGGAATTTTTCATGTATGTAAATACAAATACATATGTATATATAATATAAATTGCTGTATCATAGGATATGATACATACTAACTACAGGTCTGTGTGATGGAGTTTTTACTTCATGCTGTTCTTTATACCAGGGCCTTCATTCCAAAATTTTCACTACCTGCAAAGTTACTTTCAACCCGGAAGATAAAAAGAAAGGTGAAAAATTGTGCTTTGGCTCATTAAATTTTAGTATCTGGAAATAACACGTATCAAGTCTGCTCACATTTCACTGGCTTAAAGAAAGTTACATAATTTCACACCTAGTTCCATGGAAGCAGATAAGTATAATCCAACTGTTTGGTTGGAAGATAACTGGAAGTATCTTTGCTTAAATCTTAGGATCTCTAATGTCTACCATATTCCATTATTCTAGACATCAAAATATTTGGTTCACTGTCTTTCCCCCTTGCACAATACATAAATACCCTTCCCAAGGAAGTCAGCAAAAAATTACCAACCAGTCATGGCAGTGAGGTAAAAATTCATGACTTCTGAGAAATGGGTAACTGGGTCTATAGGAGGGTTTTGGAGAGGTAAATGGTGTTATTGGTTGAACTGTGTTCCCCTAAAAAATATGTGTTGGAGCCCTAACTTCTGGTGCCTGTGAACATAACCTTACTTGGAAATAGGATCTTTACAGATAGAATCAAACTAAGATAAGACCACACTGGATTAAGGTGGACCTGNGGTAAATGGTGTTATTGGTTGAACTGTGTTCCCCTAAAAAATATGTGTTGGAGCCCTAACTTCTGGTGCCTGTGAACATAACCTTACTTGGAAATAGGATCTTTACAGATAGAATCAAACTAAGATAAGACCACACTGGATTAAGGTGGACCTGAAACCAATATGACTGGTGTCTCTTTAAGAAAAGGAGAAGAAACAGATGTGAGAGGAGAGTGTCATGTGATGGCACGAAGCAGAGGCAGCAACAGAAGTATTCTCTGCTGCAAGCCAAGGAACATTCTAGATCCCTGGCAAACCACCAGAAGCTATGAAGAGGTAAAAAAAGGTTCTCCCCTATAGGTTTCAGAGAGAACAGGACTCTGCTGACACTTTGACTTCACGGTCTATTGTCCCAAACTGTGAGACAATAAACATCTGTTGCTTTGAGCCACGCAGTTTGTGACAATTTGTTATGTTCACCCCTGGAAACTAACACGGGCTTCCCAGGTGGCGCAGTGGTAAAGAATCTGCCCGCCAGTGCAGGAGACACAAGAGTTGCAGGTTTCATCCCTGGATTGGGAAGGTCCCCTGGAGTAGAAAACGCAACCCACTCCAGTATTCTTGCCTGGAGGATCCCATGGACAGNAAGTGTGAGCAGGCACAGGGGCTAGGAGAGGAGAGGTCGGATTCAGAGAAAACAAAAAAGGCATGGAAGCAATCTGTCAAGGTGATTAGAGGCTGCCTTCCCTAGGGTGTAACTCAACACAAAGTCGATTTTCCTTCTGACAGCAGTTTTCATATCCTGCAAGGTTTGCTATGAGCAGAATTGGAGAGAGTAAGCCCCGCTATCTGAAAGGAGTGAAGAAAGACAAATTTTATATATGCTCAAAAGTCTCAGAAATACTCCTGGAGAAAAGGATAAAAGCTTTTAAACATGACTGTTTGACCCACTCAGTTGTGCATGGTTCTACTCTCCAAGAAAAGGAGAAAAGGTACTCTGTCTAAAGCAGACTCCTTTCTTGGGGCTTCCTTGGTGGTCCAGTAGTTAAGACTCCACGCTGCTTCCACTGCAGGGAGTGAAGGGGGTAGGCACTGGTTTGATCCTGATGGGGAACTCAGATTCCGCATGCCTGGAGACATGGCTAAAAAAGAAATATCAGATTCCTCTCAAAGAGCTCTAGGACTCCAGTCTCTCCTACCTGCCCAGCAAGTTGAGCACAAGTGGCTCCAAGTGGCAGCCAAACTCTTGTCCAACCTGACTCCAATTCCATATTTTCAATGTGGTCTCCCATCAAGATCCTCTTCCCGAGACCAAACTGGGACATTTTATTTACCTCTAAATACCTGTAAATAAAATTTACCTCTAAAGTCCCTTCGGCTGCCAGGAGATCCAACCAGTCCATCATATAGGAAATCGGTCCTGAATATTCATTGGAAGGACTGATGCTGAAGCTGAAACTCCACTACTTTGGCCACCGATTCGAAGAACTGACTTATTGGAAAAGACCCTGATGCTGGGAAAGACTGAAGGCGGGAAGAGAAGGGGACGACAGAGGATGAGATAGTTGAATGGCATCACTGACTCGACGGACATGAGTTTGAGTGAACTCTGGGAGTTGGTGATGGACAGGGAGGCACTGCGTGCTGCAGTCCATGGGGTCGCAAAGAGTCAGACACGACTGAGAGATTAACTCTCAATTTTCACGGCATTTATTCTATGGAGGTCCTTTTCTTCACCCCAAACGAAAATTCAGGCAGTCACATTTTCTTATCTAATCATTTTGGCAGCAAAAGATCCTCTGAAAAATGCTAAATTAAAAGGATCAGTCTCAAAACCAGGCTATCTTTCCCCACCTCAGGACTACTACAAGCAGGAAGGCTGCCACGGGGGAGAGGAAATCTGGTTGGATGATTCTTTTTCTCCTTTTCCTATCCTTCCTCCTCCACATCGATTCCCTGTATTTCCAATGCTTCCAGTGTTCAAGATGGAGGACAGAGAAGAGATAAGGGGAATAGAAAAGTTGCTACCTAAACAGTATTTTCTGGACTTCATCCTTGTATCTTCAGAGGCTACCAGTATCAGCCGGAGCCTCTCCGTCGAGACAAGAACAGTGCTTCTCTGACTGGTTGCTTACTCCTTTCTTGAGCACAGCACTTCTCAAGGCGGGTCCAAGGATCCCAGAGGATTCTTAAGACTCTTTCAGGGAGGCTGCAAGGTCAAAACCACTTTCATCCTGATACTAAGATGTGCTGTACCTTTTTCACTTTCTTTCTCCCACGATTGTACAGTATGTTTTACAGAGGCTTTAGTATGTATTCATAATTATGTGAGAAGGCTATTCCGGATACTCCTCCCTTTTCCAACTAGCGCACACCTGCATGAGGTTGAACTTTCTTCTCTTCCTTCAACCAAAACCACACTAAATGCAGGACAGACCGAATGCCAAAGCAGAATCCTGTGGTCTTCCATTAAACCAGACATTAAGCGGATTTGCAAAATTGTAAAACAGCACCACTCTTCTCTCTAAATTGTTTTTCTATTTTATAAAATATCTTATATCCATATAAAAGTATTATGCATTGTTGTTCATTCGCTAAGTCATGTCCAACTCTTTCGCAACCCCATGGACTATAACCCAGCAGGCTCCTCTGTCCATGGCGGTATTTGCCAGGCAAAAATACTGGAGTGAGTTCCTCTTTCCTTCTCCAGGGGATCATGCAGAACAAGGGATCAAATCTGTGTTTCTTGCATTGGCAGGCAGGTTCTTTACCACTGAGCCACCAGGGGGAGGGATTTAAGAACCCTATAATTCTCAACCTTAAAATCTGTCTCTTCTGAACTCCTATATTATATATTGATGTTGATTATTATATATTGATGTCCTATATTATATATATATATAATATATTGATGTTGATTATATTCCTATTATGATTTTGTGATATTATTTGCTTATGGTTGTTCATGGCCATATGGTCATACACAAAGCCTGACCAACAAGAATGTGAGCTACTTCACGGTCTGATTTATTCATCTTTTAATCCCCAGTACTTCGAAGAGTAGGAGGAAGTAAATGGCAACCCACTCCAGTATTTTTGCTGGAGAATTCTGTGGATAGAGGAGCCTGGCAGGTTATAGTCCATGGGTCACAAAGAGTCGGACATGACTGAGCAACTAGTACCCACTCACTTAGAAGAGAAATGCTGATTACATATCAGCCGAGTTTATAGATGCTCAGAAGGGAGGATCCCTCTAAGACTGAATTCTTGGCCTTTTTTTTTTTTTCTTTTGGCATCTGTTCCTTTAGATCTCTTCTATACTGTTGGTAAGGAAATTGAAGCGATATTACAGGAAAGATAAATCAGAGCTTGCCTGGGATGAAAGCCCAATCCTTAAAGCCTTCGTGAGGCTCTCAAATGAGGCTCTGGTGATTTAGGAACATCACGAGCCATTCCAGGGGAGGCAGCTGTTCAAGATAAATTATTGACTCTGGCCATTCCTGTCACCCTTCAAAGCACCCCAGAAACAGTGACACCATTATCTCCAATTTTGCACACAGAAGTGGGCAGTTCATAGAATTGTTGAACGTTTGTGCAAGTACGAACCTTCAGACATTTTCTCATTTGCAAATGAGTTATGTAAATTGCTCAAGTCCACCGGGGCCAACTAATGGTGGAGTCCTTTATGACATCTTTATGACCCTTTCAACTCCACTGATTATAAATGCACATGGCTATAATACAGGAACACATTATGACAGAAGGAGAGATCAAGTCTTACTAGGGAGAGAAACTTCAAAGGAAGATTCATAGAGGGAGGAAGAGACGGTAGAAGGAAGGGAGAGAATAGGGGAAAGAGGAACAGAATACAGACAAGAAGGCAAAAAACTAAGTTTACTGTTTTAAAAGGAACAAAACAAAGCAAACNAGGAGAGATCAAGTCTTACTAGGGAGAGAAACTTCAAAGGAAGATTCATAGAGGGAGGAAGAGACAGTAGAAGGAAGGGAGAGAATAGGGGAAAGAGGAACAGAATACAGACAAGAAGGCAAAAAACTAAGTTTACTGTTTTAAAAGGAACAAAACAAAGCAAACAACGCCCCTGCCATTTCCCATGATTCTTCCACTAGAAGGCTGTGGAGATTTTGTTTTCTACTATTGCATAGCAAATTAACACAAACAGGAGCTTAAAACAGCTCTCACTGATTATCTCACTGTTTCATAGGTCAGAAATTCTGGTGCTACCCCGACCAACTTCTCAGCTCAGACGTCACAAGGCTGCAGTCTTGTGTCTCAGTGTCAGTCAGGCTCTGTTCTTATCTGGACCTCGGGTTCCTTTCCAAGTTCATTCAGATTATTGATAGAGTTCAGTTCATTGTGGTTGCAGGACTCATAGCAACTTGCCTCTTCAAAGCCAGCGAGAGAATGTTTCTACTACTATGACTCTTTCTGATTTCAGGAGATGCCTAGCACCATGCCTTTTAAGGATTCACCTGGTTAGGTCAGGCCCAGCAAAGATAATCTCCTTTTTTTTTTATTAACTCAATCAACTGATTAGTAACCTAATCATGGGAGTATTGTCCCGTCATATTCTCTAGCCCCAGCTTCACTCAAGACAAGAAGACTAGATACTGTGGCACAAAAAGAGGTGGAAGTTTGAGGGACCAGAGTAAAATCCTGCCTCTTCTGGCCTATCCTCTGGTCCAGGGATTCATCTTTTACAAAATACAGTCACTTCCTGCCGACGTTCTGGAGTCTTATCCCTTTATAGCGTCAGTTCAAAGCCCCAAATCTAGGTTTACTTTTCATTCAATGATTTTCTAAAGATGAAAGCAACAATTCTAGGCACCTGTAAGTTAAAAGTAGATTTAACACTTTAAGATAAGAAAACATGTATTAGCCAGGAATATGCTATCCATCCTCAAATGATTACTTCTGGTTTGCAGATCAGATATGATTTACTAATTTTGCACAGTCATTAGAGGTTTGGAATTACACAAGGTACAAAAAAAAAAAAAAAAAGAACATAAGAGGCTCTCTGGGCAACATACACATTAAGTCAATAGTTCTCTGGGTGACACGCACATTAAATCGATGGCACTGTAATTCTACCAGGCTACTTTGGTTTGGCTTCATAATCTGTGGAACTAAAAAGACATCACTATTATAGTCTTTTATTCATTGGCTAATCTAAGTTTGAGACATAGTAGTTTCTCCAGTTCCTCCTATCAGGAGAAAGTGGCAGCGAAGGGAGCTGGTCAACAGACTACACCAAAGGCAGCACGTTTTTTCTGTTTTTTTTGAACTCAAACTACTTTTAACTTTTATGGTTGCTCCATTTTGTTCTTAGGATTACTTCTAAAATCTTTGGACTTGTCTGTTTGTTTTTTAATTCATTATTTTCTGCATTTTTCTATTTTACTTACATTTGTTAGTCTTAAAACAGAGCAAGACTCCTGACTCCAGTTTCCATGACCGTCCCTGAATGCCAAAGGGCAGATTTGAACAGTTGCTAATCAGGGAAGGGAGGNGACTTGTCTGTTTTTTAATTCATTATTTTCTGCATTTTTCTATTTTACTTACATTTGTTAGTCTTAAAACAGAGCAAGACTCCTGACTCCAGTTTCCATGACCGTCCCTGAATGCCAAAGGGCAGATTTGAACAGTTGCTAATCAGGGAAGGGAGGGGACATGAGGGAAAGAAGGAAGGAGCAGTCAGGAGACAGTAGTGCAGCCTTGGGCAGGATCCTGGTTCTGCCTCAAGGGCTACACATATTAATAACAATATCTTTGAACACTTTACAAAACTAAAAAAAAAAAACAAGTGAAAGGTGCTAGTATTCTTCATTCCAGATTAGAGGAGCCGGTGGTGGTGGTTTAGTTGCTAAATCGTGTCCGACTCTTGTGACCCCGTGGGCTGTAGCCTGCCAGCCTCCTCTGTCCATGGGGATTCTCTAGGCAAGAATACTGGAGTGGGTTGCCAGTTCCTCCTCCAGGGGATCTTCCCAACTCAGGAATCGAACTCAGAACTCAGGTCTCCTGCATTGCAGGCAGATTCCTTACCAACTGAGCTATGAGAGGAGCTGGAGGAGTGCATAAAAATTAGACCACCTGAAGACCAATTCTAGGAGTGCAGGTCCTGCACACACCCTATCTTGTCAGCAGCCCTGTCCTTCAATCACTGCTCTAAAAACTCCTCACCAAATCCTCCCATGTTGGGACACACAGTTTTCAAGGGAAGGAGCCCTCTGTGTCCCCCTTCACCTGGTAAAGCAATAAAGCTATTCCTTCTTACTTCACCCAAAACTCTGTCTCTGAGACTCAATTTGGCATCCTCTGAAAAGGACTTCCCTGGTGACTCAGATGCTAAAGAATCCAACTGCAATGGGGGAAACCTGGGTTTAACCCCTGATTTGGGAAGATCCCCTGGAGGAGGGCATGGCAACCTACTCNAATAAAGCTATTCCTTCTTACTTCACCCAAAACTCTGTCTCTGAGACTCAATTTGGCATCCTCTGAAAAGGACTTCCCTGGTGACTCAGATGCTAAAGAATCCAACTGCAATGGGGGAAACCTGGGTTTAACCCCTGATTTGGGAAGATCCCCTGGAGGAGGGCATGGCAACCTACTCTGGTATGCTTGCCTGGAGAACCCCACGGACAGAGGAGCCTGGTCGGCTATAATCCACAGGGTCGCAAAGCATCAGACACAACTGAGTGGCTAAGCACAGCATAGCACAGAGCTATTTAAAATCCTAAAAGGTGATGCTGATAAAGTACTGCACTCAAATTGTCAGTAAATTTGGAAACTCAGTAATGGCCACAAGTCTGGAGATGGTCAGCTTTCATTCCAATGCCAAAGAAAGGCAACGCCAAAGAATGTTAAAAACTACCACACAATTGCACTCATTTTGCATGCTGCTGCTGCTGGTAAGTCACTTCAGTTGTGTCCGACTCTGTGCGACCCCATAGAATCAGCCCACCAGACTCCCCCGCTCCTGGGATTCTCCAGGATAGCGTCGACTAAAAAAAAAGTTGTACAATTTGAGAGTTTGTGAGTTAAGTTTCATTTGGGGCAAAATGAGGACTGCAGCCCGGGAGGCAGCATCTCAGATAGCTCTGAGAGACTGCTCCAAAGCAGCAGTGGGAGAAAGACAATATATAAGGTTTTGGTGAAGGGGGAGTTCAATACCATGAAGCACTCATTTTACAAAAGGTTTTTTTGTTAGTTCTAAGGATCTGATGTTACCATGAAGGGATTTAGCTTCTCTAGATATGACGAAATGCAAGGACTGAGATCATAAAATCTGTTCCTTAAAGCATTCAACTATCTAAAGACCTGTCCCACCAGATTCCCTAGAGCACAGCGTGCCTCACTTCACCCTGAACTCCCTCAGGGGTTGTTGAAGTCAGCAGCTATAACAGCATGGGGTTCAGTCTCCATAGAGGCAGATGGCAAATGCCTTTGTTGTTCAGTCATTGGCAATGCTCTTGGTAAGTGCCATTTGTAGTTGACAATAGTAAGATTATGCTCAAAATCCTTCAAACTAGGCTTAAGTAGTACATGAACCAAGAACTTCCAGAGCTACCAGCTGAATTTAGGAAGCACAGAGAAACCAGAGATCAATTTGCCGACAATTGTTGGGATCATAGAGAAAGCGAGGGAAGTCCAGAAAACNGCCATTTGTAGTTGACAATAGTAAGATTATGCTCAAAATCCTTCAAACTAGGCTTAAGTAGTACATGAACCAAGAACTTCCAGAGCTACCAGCTGAATTTAGGAAGCACAGAGAAACCAGAGATCAATTTGCCGACAATTGTTGGGATCATAGAGAAAGCGAGGGAAGTCCAGAAAACAATTACTTCTGCTTCAGTGAGTACACTAAAGCCTTTGACTGTGTGGATCACAACAAACTGGAAAATTCTTAAAGAGAAGGGAATACCAGATCACTTTACCTGTCTCCTGAGAAATCTGTATGCAGGTCAAGAAGCAACAGTTAGAAACTGACATGGAACAATTGATTAGTTCAAAATTGGGAATGGAGTATGACAAAGCTGTATATTGTCACCCTGCTTATTTAACTTGGGTTTTACTGGTGGCTCAGATGGTAAAAAATCTCCCTGCAATGCAGGAGATCCAGATTTGATCCCTGGGTCAGGAAGATTCCCTGGAGAAGGGAATTAGCTATGTCTCTATTAGACAACATATTGCTAAATGTGTATTTTTAAATCCATTCTAAGAGTTTTTTTCTTTCAACAGCTAAGTTCACTCCATTCTGCTGTTCAAACAAATATGCTTAGTTTTGGCTTTATTTTATAGTTTACATTTATTTTTTCTAATATTTTTGTTTATAGTATTTTATAATCTTTGATTTTTTATTTAGATTTTGAAGTTATATTTTGCCTTGGATTCTACATGGGTTTAGCTTTACAATTTTAACTTATATGCCCGAAGCTATGTGTCTCAGTACCTCCACTTCTGAGAGAAGAGAAACGAGATATATTTACCACCAAATTCAGGAAAGCAGTTGTCTTGGTGAGGTAGGCAATAGGATGGAATCAGAATGGAGACTATAGATACAAAATATGAATATGTGATCAAGATCTAACTTCGGTGTTGTTACCACTGTGTTTTTATGCTTTATGGCTTACATATACATTGTTATATTGTCATGTATACACCACACATTATTTTAAAACTAAAAATTCATAAGATCAACTTTCTCTACCGTTCCTGTTTTTTCTTCTACCAGCACCCTCCCCAGTTCTCAGCAGGCCGTGTTTTGTTGCTATCTTCTTGACTCCTTATTCTTTTTGTTTTAGGTAGACTATTATTTTGACAATCTGCGGTTTTTATTTAAAAACTATGAAAAGCAAAATGGCGTAAATCCTTTCAGCAGTACCAAGAAAAATACTTACAGATCATATGAACAAGGACTAAAGGATAAGACACAAAAATGAAAATATTTTACCTTCAATTCAGTTCAGTCGCTCAGTCGTGTCCGACTCTTTGCGACCCCATGAATTGCAGCACACCAGGCC
>SJYA01002200.1:230763-337458 GCA_006410615.1 Neotragus moschatus | reverse complement strand
CTGGCTTTACTCAGGAATATTGATATTTGCTTTTCTTCACTGCTATTTCTCTATGGGTGTGGGGGAAGGGAACGTGAAGCAAGTAGACTTAGAGAGGCTTCAGAGAAATGAGTTAAGAGATACACGCATTTCTTAAAGTCACCCAAGTGCCCAAGATAAGTGAGGCAACGATAAACAAATGAATAGGATTAATACCTAAATATATGTACCGAGTCTTTATAGAATTAAAAAAAAAAGATTAAGATGATTCTTTACATCTAAACTGCATAAAAAAAGAAATCATTTGCAGAATTTTAAAGTTGAAAACCTAATTGAATTAATAAAGTAGAAATGTATGCTAAATATAACAAAAGAAAGTAAAATAAGATACAGATATCTTTTGGAATGGCAGAAGACTTTTCACAGGTCACAGAGAATAGTCATGAGGAATAAATTAGAACACCATAAATTGTGCTCCTTTATAATACAGGTATACCAGTATTTAGGGAAACATATTATGAAATTAATCAAATTTATAAAAAAAGATAAAATTGAAGGTAATTATTAATCTAGCAAAGTATTCACAAGTATGATTTTTATAAATATCAAGCTCTCCTATTAATTTAAGATATCTAAGTGCAATGGATTTATAGTCTAACTTTCCTAGGAATTTATGATATCAATAATACCATAACCAATAATTGCTTTACTTAGAAATTTACTAGAAAGCACCCGTAAATGGAAAGTTAAAGGAATAACTGGTCCTTGTGTTCTCTTTTACATACTCATAGAAATCTTATATATGACCATTACAAATATGTCAAACCTTGCATAAAAGCTACTTCTCAATTCATATGTTGGCTTTTCTTGCACACAAAGCCTACTCCCACGCTCACAAGGCAAGCCTCATCATCTCTGTATTGAAAGGTATAGTACAACAACAATATATTTTGACTAGCAGAAGTTCTCTAAATACCACAAACAGCTGACCAGATGACATGGTAAGCCTTGCATGGAGCTGGCACTCTTTGTTAAAGCCAAGCAAACTGTCTCTTATTTCTCATCGCCAATGTTGGTGGCACTATTTCTACAGACATAAACAAAACTTGAAAAGCAAACAACTTAAACAAATTCTGTTAATTCCTCTTCCCCCTTTTAAAAACACGAAAGCGGATTTTAGACAATTTGGGGGTGGGGGGCATCATGCTCCCCAAAGTAAAAGAAGTTCAGACAACAAAGGGTTAAAAGAACAAGCAGAGCCCTACCGTACCCAGAAATGACAGAAGGCTCTTCTCCTCTTCCGTGCTACTATCCAACCACTCGGCCACATCACCGGGGGAAAGGAGACTCATTCTCCAGCCAGAAAACTTTTCCATACAGAGCACAATTACTGAGTGATGGAGCGGGAAAAGAAAGATACAGAGACTAGATTCCTGGGGGTCTAACCCCTAAACTGCTGGCTAGGCGGTAATAGTGAGAGAGAAATTGTGATCCTCCCTCCACTCTGAATTCTGTCTCTGTGACACCAATCTAATACAACGGGGGGAGGGGGAAAGAAACAGAGAGGGTTAAAAGAGGGTGATAGAAGAGAAGGGAAGAAAGGTCTGTCCTTCAGTCTCTTGGTGTTAAGCTTTAGCCTGAAAGAAAAGCCAGCATAAAACTGAATAATGATTTGTGTTCAGTGTCAGAAGAGAGCAAAAGGAAAATAAAGAACAAAGATACTCAAAGGAAAAGAAACAGGTTCCTGCACTGAGACAGCCTAGATAACCGGACAGCACAATAGCTAATCAGTTAAGTAAATCATATCATCAAACAAAAACAAAGGCAAAGGAACAAATTCAGCATTTTGTTTTGTTCTGAGAAGAAAGGTTTTCAAATTCCCTTTCAGTCTGCCGAGAGAACTGCAGCCCCTAACCCTTTCCTGCTTTTGCTGTTTCAACAGCATCCCAGCCCCCTTGACGAAGATTTCCTGCAAGCAAAGGCAGGTTGATAAATCTGTGAATAGGAAGCTCTCATCCCTCCTTTCTCCTGCTCCTCCTCCATCCCTCCCCCCACCTCGCATGGCGACTGCATCGATCGACAATAATGGAATCTGTAACTGACTGCCAACAGCAACATTAAGGATATTACAAGTCCACTTCATAAGAATTTGAGCCGGTGGTCGGAACTTGGGGGCAACTCTGGGCTTGTAGTCAATAGCTTTGTCTTTCTTAGCCAGAAAGAAAAGGGTGTGTGTGTGTGTCTGTGTGTGTGTGTGTGTGTGTGTGTGTGTGTGTGTGTGTGTGTGTGTGTGTGTGTGTGTGTGTGTGTGTGGGCGGGCGTAGAGGAAAGAAGGCTGAAACCTGAAAGAAGTAAGAGAAGTGAGCTTGTTGGGCTAAAGATTCAGAGATCCATGAATGGAACAAACTACTGTCCTTCAACTCCCGTCACACTCACAATGTCATTGCAAAGGAGCCAGAGCCAGATGGATTTTTTTTAATGTGATTTACATTACAAATCTACATGGTTTGATTTAGGATTATCTCACAGGCTTATACCTTATTAATAGGCAGAGAAAAATCAAGCAGAAGATGTATTTTGAGAGACCCATAAATCACTAATATCCCGGTTCTCTGGAGATTGATTGGGTTTGTTACTGTGAAAAAAAAAAAAAAAAATCACTCAGAGCTTTCCCCTGCATTAGCAAAACATTAGCTCTGTTCCTCACAATCCACTCTTTCTTTCTATTCTAGCAATCTGCCTTCAGAGAGCATTCTTATTGCTTGAGGATTACTATCTCAATATACTCTGAATCCATACCCTCTTTCCCACGTTTACTTCATTCTTCTTCATCTGGACTCTTATTCACTTGTAAGTTCCCTGAGGACACAGCTTTGTAACCCTGGCGGCTAGAGCAGTGCCTGACACTGAAGGGTTCACTTAATATTTACTGAAGTTTTGGTTGGCTGCTCGGAAAGTTTCAACAGCTTCCACTTTGGCAAGAGATCTCAGGCTGGATATTTCAGGATCTCTTTTTAAAATTAGTCATTTTGACAGACAGTGACTTAAAAGCTGTTCTAGCAGTGGCACCCATTGATTAAGAAAATAGAAAACATAAAAAAGGGGGAGGGAGGGTAATATGAATTCATGTTTAAATAAATCTATATTTTGTTACTCAAAATAACTACATATAATTGAAAAACAGTAATAAATACGTATAAAAGACTTTTTTATTGAAATGTCTTGCTTGCTTAGCATCTAAGCATGGATTGATAATTCTTTTGTAGTAACTTAATAATACACCAGTATTTCTGGAGCTCCCAGGTTGAAATCATTGGCCTAGAGCATCAAATTCAAACTCCCTGGTGAGATATGGCTCTTATTTTTTCTTGGTAGTGGCCCTCAGACTCATCTTGGCTCAGCCATTCTGTACTGTTTACATCTCTCCAATGCCTCTTCCAATGAGCCAACTCTTCGCATGAGGTGGCCAAAGTACTGGAGCTTCATTGGGGGCAGGAGGAGAAGGGGACGACAGAGGATGAGATGGCTGGATGGCACCACTGACTCGATGGACCTGAGTCTGAGTGAACTCCGGGAGTTGGTGATGGACAGGGAGGCTTGGCGTGCTGCGATTCATGGGGTCGCAAAGAGTCAGACACGACTGAGCGACTGAACTGAACTGAACCAGAATGCCTCTTCGCGTTTGACTTCAGAGTAATCTAACAAAAGCAGGAAAAAAAGTCTACCTGCTTTGTTCTTTGGTGTATCTCTAACACAACCAGTATCTGGCACACTGTAGGTGCTCAAAATTTTTTGTTGAGTTTCATACTTCCTGGGAGGTATCATTCAACCATATGTACTTGACATCGAACTAATCCACTGAGGCTCAGCTCAAATATCACCCCTCCAGGTCTTCCCTGGCACTTTAATGCAGAGTTAACAGCTTTCTCATCCACACGGGTACTGTTATTACTCCTAGTACTTTACCGATATATTTTGTTCAGGTAGTTATTTCCTCCGCTATACCTTTAGAAGGCAAAAAGTGTGTTCTACTAATTAAAAAAAATTTTTGCCTATATATAATGATTAGTAAATGTTCATTGTATATTACTGAAAGTAAGACTGTGATCCTATATACAAAAGATAGATTAATACCAAAGGATCCCATATGTTCCTGATGTAAGGTTCCATACCACTAGTCTCCAAATCAACAGCCGAAACAGAATCTAGTTAAGGGAAAGGTCTTTTATGTATTTTACCAAAGAAAAGGCTGAACAGACAGAAAGGCATCATCAAAATAAACCAATACTATAAACTCACCTTCTATAAATAAAATTAGCATATGATGCACCTAAGAAAAAGTTCTAGGTTAAAATTTTCTCATAATATATAGAGTATCACACTGTTTTTCTTTGCTTACAATAGAAACATAATTTGAATTAGTCCTCCTTATATTAAATTTTCCTTACAGATAAAGCAATGAAGGCAATGGCAACCCACTCCAAGTACTCTTGCCTAGAAAATCCCGTGGACGGAGGAGCCTGGTAGGCTGCAGTTCACGGAGTCACTAAGAATCGGGGACGACTGAGAGACTTCACTTTCACTTTTCACTTTCATGCACTGGAGAAGGAAATGGCAACCCACTCCAATATTCTTGCCTGGAGAATCCCAGGGACAGAGGAGCCTAGTGGGCTGCCGTCTATGTGGTCACATAGAGTTGGACACGACTGAAACGACTTAGCAACAGCAATAGCAAAAGCAATGAAATTTACCTGACAGTGTAATCATTCTACAGTGGACTGTACATTTTCCTAAAATATGAGCCAAAGACTTTTAAATACTGAGCGACTGAACTGAACTAAGTTGGGCTCACAGTTAAGAAATAATGCCTGATGACAGTCTTTTCAACAAATAACCAAATCCTGTAGATTTTGGTGGTTTATTGTGTGCCTGAAGTGTACTAAGGACTTTAATCAACATTAATCAGCATTTGTTAACTTTATTCCTTATTTTCCTAATAACACTGAAAGCATCTGGAAAATGTGACTGAAAGAATTTCTACTTGAGGGCATTTATGTTTTCATGTGTGTGTTTGTGTGTGTGTGTGTACACACATGCACATACACACAAGCATGTGCTGCTCACTGGGCTATAACTTACTGAAGTATTTTCTAGGCACTTTACTAAGGGTTTTACAAATAATACCTCATTTTAAATTCTTAAATGACAATGTAAGATGCATATTATCTTCATTTCACAGATGAGAAAACCAAAGATCATAAAACTTGTTCGAGGTAACAAAGGCAGTCAGAGAAATGAAATTTAAACTTCTCAATATTTGGCCAAGGTTTCCTACTACACGAATCTATATCCTACAAGGACTAATTTAGGCAGGAGTTAGCTAACTTCTCCCATAGAGGGCCAGACAGTAAACATTTTAGGCTTTGTGTGCTATACAGTCTCCTTCAGAGCTATTTGAACTCTACTGTGCATAAGTGGGAGAAAGCAATGGCGCCCCACTCTAGTACTCTTGCCTGGAAAATCCCATGGACGGAGGAGCCTGGTAGGCTGCAGTCCATGGGGTCGCGAAGAGTTGGACACGACTGAGCGACTTCACTTTCACCTTTCACTTTCATGCATTGGAGAGGAAATGGCAACCCACTCCAGTGTTCTTGCCTGGAGAATCCCAGGGACAGGGGAGCCTGGTGGGCTGCCGTCTATCGGGTCGCACAGAGTCGGACACGACTGAAGCGACTTAGCAGCAGCAGCAGCAGCAGCAGTGCAGAAGTGTGTGATAAGACTCTTCGATCATGTCTGACGCTGTGTAACCCTACAGACTGCAGCCTGCCAGATCTCTCTGTCCATGGGATTCTCCAGTCAAGAGTACTGGAGTGGGTCGCCATGCCCTTCTCCAGGGGATCTTCCTGACTCAGGGATCGAACCTGTGTCTCTTACATCTACCTGCATTGGCAGGCGGGTTCTTCACCATTAGTGCCACCTGGGAAGCCTACTAGAGCACAAGAGCAGTCAGAGACAACATGCTGATGCAAGGGCATGGCTGAACTCCAGTGTGAGTTTATTTACGAAAAAGAAAAACAAGTTGGGAGGTATAGTTTACTGACCCCTGATTCAGGTCTACACTGTCACTGTCAACTGAGCCAATATTTTTAAAGTAACTAATACATGTATAGTTGTCTGCCAGGCCCCTATGACTGAAAAATAAATAAAAGATTTGCCTTGGGCAAAAAAGTTTTATTTTCATTTTAAGAACTGAATGACTGTCTTTTAATTTTACTTTCAAGACACTGAACACAACTTATTTCTTCATTTCCTTAGTCTCAAAGTCCTATAGGAAACAATTATTATTCAAACAAAGAGTATAAAACATGTAGCTCTCTCAATTAATTACTTAACACTCCTGATTTTCCTTATAGCTGCCTATTCTTATACTTTCAAATGAACCTATTTGACAACATTAGTGATAAGTAAGTGCCAAGCACTGTTCTAAGCCCTAGGATTCAGTAGTGGAATGAAAGGGGCAAAATCTCTGCCCTCATGGAGTTTATGTTCTGGGAGGAAGAGATAAACAATACATAAGATTAAAAAGTAAAATATATATTGTGTTAGATGGTGAATAGAGCCAAGGAGAATAGTAAAGCAAAGAAGAGCAATAGGTAATATTTGAGCAGTATAAATTTTAGAGGTAGCCAAGCAGGGCACTTCTGAGAGACCGAGTTTTGAGTAAAGGTTGCTAGGTTTCCAGGAAGAGGGAAAAACCAATAAAAAGGCATAGAAGTAACAATAGCCAGGAGACCAGCGCAGGTAGATTGGAATGACCCTCATCTTCATAAAAGAAGACAAGGTCTGTGAAATAATAGGAACCCAGATCATATAAAGTTATAGGGTCTTTGGCTCTTGTTCTTATTTAGATGGAAAGACTTTGAGGCAGGAGTAGTTCATTAGGCCTTACTTTCGTTTATGTAAGAGCTTTATTGAAATAAAAGTCACATACCATAAAATTCATCTTTTAAAAGTGGTTTTAAATATCTTCACAAAGTTACATAACCATCACTACAACTTAATTCCAGAACATTTCCTCATCTCAAAATAAAATCTTGTGTCCACTAGCAGTTATTCTCCATTCTTTCTGGGCTTTCCTGATAGCTCAGCTGGTAAAGAATCCACTGGCAATGTGGGAGATCCAGGTGTGATCCCTGGGTTGGGAAGATCCCCGGGAAAAGGGATAGGCTACCCTCTCCAGTATTCTTGGGCTTCCCTTGCGGCTCACCTGATAAAGAATCCACCTGCAATGTGGGAGACCTGGATTCAATCCCTAGGTTGGGAAGATCCCCTGGAGAAGGGAAAGGCTACCCACTCCAGTATTCTGGCCTGGAGAATTCAATGGACAGTCCATGGGGTCACAAAGAGTCAGACACAACTGAGCAACTTTCACTTCCATTCTTTCTAACCTCTCAGCCCCTAAGGCAACTAACTAACCTATGTTTCATTTTTATGAACTTTCCTATTATGGACATTTCATATAAATGAATTCATAATGCGGCTTTTGTGCCGATTTTCATTTACTTGTGCTCATGCTGCAGCATGGGTCACGACTTAACCGTTTTTAATGGCTGCATAGTATTCTGCAGACAGCCATTTGGGTTCTTTCCATTTTTAAAAATTTAAATAACGCTGTCATGAACATTCTCCTACAAGTTCATGTCTGGGAAACTTTACACCTTAAAAGGATATCCAGGACTTGCCTGGTGGTCCACTGGTTAAGAATCCTCCTGCCAGCAGGGGACACAGGTTCAGTCCCTGTTCTGAGAAGACCCCACAGGCCTCAGAACAACTGCGCCCGTAACTAGAGCGTAGCCTCTGCTCTTCACAAGTAGAGCACATTCAACAAAAAAGAGCCAGTACAGCCAAGAATAAATAAATAAATATTTTAAAAGATATCCAAATAAGACATATCATATAATCTGCTCTCACTACACCAGAAATTCTAAAATTGTACAGCAGAAGAGCTATTTTCTAATTTTACAGGTACTATGTTTTCCTCCTAATTCTTCCAGGATTTCCATCCTTTCTGAAGAAACAAAAACTACTGAATCAGTCTCTCTTCCCCTACTCTACTGTTCTTATACACAGGAAAAGAGAATGAGCAAAGGCAAGTAACATATGAAAACAGATCTTTTTATAAACTGGTAATTAAAGTGGGCAGAGTTGGTAGTCTTTTGGGGGGGTGCTAGTTTTACTTTTCGATATGGTTTAAAACTTACAAAAAAGGTGCAAGTGGAGGACACCTGCCCTTAAATGCCTTTCCTCTAGATCCACCAGCTGTTGACACTGTGTTACTTCTGCTTAATCACTCTTTCTGCATACACTAGTATTTTATATAGACATTTTTCTAAACTATGTGGGTACTTGGAGGCATTATGCCCTTTACTGCCAATGGCTTCAGGGTATATTTTCTAAAACAAAGGACATTCTCTTATATAATCCAGAACAACTATCAAAATCAGAAAATTTAAAACTGATACTGGTTGATATTTTAAGGATACAATTAAGTTTGCCTCTACGTGCAAAATCTACTATATTATATTTTGGTATCATACAACATCTTTTATTTGAGAAATAAACGGACTTTAAGCAATGGTGACTGAGAAATCATAAGTACTGACTGCAAATATAATTAATTCAAAGAAAGAGTCTACATCATATTAAAATAATATCTGTTGTATTTTTAAAGGAGTACTACCGAACTTATCAACATTCAATACACTGTTGTGACAAAGGACTAGAAGTAGAAGTAACTAATTTTCAAAAAAGGTAACGGATAAGTAAAGTGACTGCATTTCCATCCTGATATTCTTTTGGATATGTACAACCTTTTGCCTCTAATGTGAATGTCAAACCATAACTTTCCTTTTATTCTGATGAGATGTTTTACTATAAGAGGAACAGAGCTGAATTTTACAAAATCTTCAGTTTAACACATTTAAAGAATACCACACATACACATATATATGTATATGTGTTCCTCAAGTCACTTACGTATTATAAGTTATATATCAATGAATGCACTCAAGCATTGTTTTCACTTGTCAGAAACATTATGTTATGATTAAAGCCAAAGAAATAATGAAGCTAAGCTGAATTTTCATTCATTTGGATTTAGGAAGCAGCACTTTTGAAATGTGAAGCCACAGAGAAATATGGATGTTAACATTATAAGAGGCATTCCTATTGTATGATTATTTAAAACAGGTAATATCCTCCAGTGAAAACTAGTGTCAAAATGTAAAGGAGCTTTTTAAATAAAGGTAGTAACACTATTATAAAACAGAAGCTTAGAAGTAATGTGTCAAAGACTAACGGCAGATTTTGTTTGAGGAAGTTGATGACTATATAGAATTAAGATAATTAGATTCCTTAAACACTAAAGCTATTCTTTTAAGGAAAAAATGTAAATCTAGTGACAACTGTAGTTAATGAATAGAAAGTTCTTTCTCAAAAAGATCCAGAAAGCAGCTAACATATAATTGTTCTTAATTTTCTTTAAAATAAAAAGTTAAACTTTACAATTAATTGTACTCAAAGCAATACCTGGAGTCTATTATTTAGTACTTACCACAATATCAAGCTAATAAACCCTCAATATTTATTGAGTGAGTGGGTAGATGGATGGGATACGCCTATACATCTAGGCTTGGGGATCGATGCTGTGCAAGTAAAGTGAATATGTCCTCTGTAACATCTCTAGAACCAGCAACGGTTTGAACATTTGTATCATGAACAATAAAAGATCAAATATATTGTGTGCTTAAAAGGTACTGAAGGTAGTACAGGAAGCGCTTTGCATATGCTAACTGAAAACTGGCATTTGCCATCTGCTTCTACAAGACTTAAATCACTAGTCACTTCAAATTGCTGACCTTCAACACACCCTGAAAGGAGTTCGGGGTGGAGATCAGGAATGAGGCACTCTGTGCTGGGGGTAAAACATGCGGAACAGGCCTTCAGATAGTTATTTTTAGGAGATGATTTTATGAGCTCAAATTTTTTCATATCTAAAAAAATACTAGAATTCTTAACATATATACTTACTCTGCCCCCTCCCCCCAAACACACACAACCTCTTCAGCACACTTAGCTCTCAGAGCTAACTGACATGCTATAGTCCTCATTTGGCCTCCAAACAAAACTTAACTCACAATTCTCATATTGTGCATTTTTTTCAGTCAATAGAGTTTTAATCTCATTTATTCCTCAAAACAACCTGTGTGGTAGTACTATCTCCCCCATTTTATATCTGGGGAAACTAAGGTTTAGAGAAAATTAACTAAGGTTGAGAGCAAGCAAGAAGATCAAATCAGTCAATCCTAAAGGCAATCAACCCTGAATATTCACTGGAAGGACTGATGCTGAAAAGCTGAAGCTCCAATACTTCGGCCACTTGATGCGAAAAGCCAAATCACTGGAAAAGACTGATGCTGGGATGCAGGTTTGATCACTGGGTTGGGAAGATCCCCTAGAGAAGGAAATGGCAACTCACTCCAGTATTCTTGCCTGGAGAACTCCATGGACAGAGGAGCCTGGTGGGCTACAGTCCATGGGGTCGCCTTTGAGACTTTCACTATACTTTGACTAATGCTGGGAAAGATTGAAGGCAAAAGGAGAAGGGGGCAGCAGAGGATGAGATGGTTAGACAGCATCACTGACACAATGGACATGGATTTGAGCAAACTCCAGAAGACAGTGAAGGATGAGGGAAGCCTGGTGTGTCCATGGGGTCACGAAGAGTCAGATACGACTTAGTGACTGAACAACAACAAGCACCACAAAGGTTGAGAGAACTGACGAAGTCACACAGTCAATAAGGGGTTAGAGATGGGAGGTGCCAGGAGTTAGATATTCCTATTCAAGAGTTGACCCTCCTAACTACATTCCATATTAAGAGTTTTTTCCTATAAAATTTTTAGATATTTTGGGAAAGGTTTGAAAGGTGAACAGTTATTAAGTGGGAAGCAAAATTGTTTATATTGTTCAATGATCTGAGATAGCACAAGAAGGGTAAACAAATTGTGTAGTAATCCAAAGATCCCAACAAAATCGGGAAGCCAGATCCCATAGTTTCTAAAGTGAAGGAATGAAAAGATCAACTTGGATTCATAGAATATAGACATTTGTTTTATTGCTTTCTACTTTTCTGATAACCTGTTTGTTTTTCACATGTATCTTTTAACAAAGGGAAAGTTAGTGCATTGGCACACTTGGCACAGGGTAAGTACTCAATATTTGTTAAACAAATGAATAAATGAAAATATTTTTCCAGGCCTGATCAGGATATGTGACATGGGTATTTGACCCTACAGGTATTTCAATGAGGCTGTTTGATGCTGTGCTTGAAAGATTTGCTACTGCTACTGTTACAATGGAAACCATGTCAATTTTTATCCATCATATTAAGTAATTTTTTCAAGTTAGGGAATGTAACATTAACATGCTTGGAGAAAAAGAAAAATATTTGGTGGACTTAAGAGAAAATCTTACTTTGGACATGTGGTACTTAATAAAAATTAATGGGTACTAATGATTATGGATACATAATGATTATGATAATTGAGTGTATATATTATTACAACTCAAAAAAATCAAGTGGTTTCACATCTTTTTTGGTACTAAAAATAATAACTATCAAAAAATTTCAACAGATTTATTTTCACTTGGATTATTAAAATGCCATATAAAGACATGCCCAGAAAACAAACACTGCAATCAACTCTTTATTTTCCTTTGGTTAATATTTGAATATGTTGCAAATTGGGCTTTGGTATAAGAATGAACTGGAACAAAACAGTTCAAGAGATATGCAAAAAGTGCTCCATTTGATCTTAAGTTTAAAAGGCAGAACTTCTTTACTATTATCTACCTGGGAGGTCATTCATACAAAAACGGAACACATAAAATTGTGGCATCTAAAGATGAATCAGGAAACAAAACAAAACAAAACTGTCCCTAAGAAGCTCATGGTCGATATACTACTCTGATGGTCCACCTTTATTACCCAGATTTAAGGAGACTAGGTATCTTTAATGTCTTTCTCATTTAAACTAAGCTGATCCCTAATGAAGAATACATTAAAAAAAAAAAAAAGTACAACCCAAAGAAGGGTAAGAGGACAGTTATTATTTGAAGGCATTTTAGGTTGTAATTGCCTGAATAATCTACTCCTCTACTTAAGTTTGTACACAGACTGTCATGGTTCTTCCCCTCCCTCTCTTGGAAAACAAACATAGAGTAAGGTATTCCTATTGCAACCCCTGACACACACATTTAAAATACAGTCAAAGTGGATTGAGTATCNTATTTGAAGGCATTTTAGGTTGTAATTGCCTGAATAATCTACTCCTCTACTTAAGTTTGTACACAGACTGTCATGGTTCTTCCCCTCCCTCTCTTGGAAAACAAACATAGAGTAAGGTATTCCTATTGCAACCCCCGACACACACATTTAAAATACAGTCAAAGTGGATTGAGTATCTCTATATTTCAAAGAAATCGCAATACGACTGGAGCCAGATGCCTCCTCAGGGTTATTAGGAGATGGCCTCTCTCTGCTGCCTGATGATCTCAGTGTTTCTGCTCAGTTGCTCAGTCTGTTCAACTTTTTGCAGCCCCATNGTGTTGGTCTAGAAAGGAGTACTTTCCCTGCTTATCTATCACCCCTCCCTTCACTAACATATAAGTACCAAAAGAATCACTTATAAAGACTGAGTGTGTCTGAACAGTCATTCATTCCAGGTTAGAGAGCTGAGTTTAGAAAAAGCAGAGGAACCAGAGATCAAATTGCTGACATCAGTTGGATCACAGAGAAAGCAAGAGAGTTCCAGAAAAACATCTCCTTTGCTTTGACTACACTAAAGCCTTTGATTGTGTGGATCATAATAAACCATGGAAAATTCTTCACGAGATGGGAATAACAGACCACCTGACCTGCCTCCTGAGAAATCTGTAGGCANATCACAGAGAAAGCAAGAGAGTTCCAGAAAAACATCTCCTTTGCTTTGACTACACTAAAGCCTTTGATTGTGTGGATCATAATAAACCATGGAAAATTCTTCACGAGATGGGAATAACAGACCACCTGACCTGCCTCCTGAGAAATCTGTAGGCAGGTCAAGTAGTTAGAACCAGACATGGAACAATGGACTGATTCCAAATTGGGGAACATCAAGGCTGTATATTGTCACCCTGTTTATTTAACTTATATGCAGAGTACATCATGAGAAATGCCAGGATGGATGAAGCACAAGTTGGAATCAAGATTGCCAGGAGAAATAACAATAACCTCAGAATTGCAGATGACACCACCCTTATTGTAGAAAGCAAAGAGGCAATAAAAGCCTATTGATGAAAGTGAAAGAGGAGAGTGAAAAAGCTGGCTTAAAACTCAATATTCAAAAAACGAAGATCACTGCATCTGTCCCAACACTCCATGGCAAATAGATAAGAAAAAATGGAAACAATGAGAAACTTTATTTTCTTGGGCTCCAAATTCACTGCAGATGGTGACTGCAGCCATGAAAATACCCTTGCTCCTTGGAAGAAAAGCTATGACCAACCTAGACAGCATATTAAAAAACAGAGACATTATTTTGCCAACAAAGGTCCATCTAGTCAAAGCAATGGTTTTTCCAGTAATCATGTATGGATGCGAGAGTTGGACCATAATGAAAGCTGAGCACCGAAGAATTGATGCTTCTGAATTGTAGTGACGGAGAAGACTTGAGAGCCTCTTGGACTACAAGGACATCAAACCAGTCAGTTATAATGGAAATCAGTCCTGAATGTTCACTGGAAGGACCAATGCTAAAGCCGAAGCTCCAATACTTTGGCTACCTTATGTGGAGAACTGACTCCTTGGAAAAGACCCTGATGCTGGACAAGACTGAAGGCGGGAGGAGAAGGGATGAGATGGTTGGATGGCAACATCGACTCAATGGATATGAGTTTGAGCAAGCTGTTGGAGTTGGTGATGGACAAGGGAAGCCTGGTATGCTGCAGTCCATGAGTTCACAAAGAGTTTGACATAACACAGTGATTGAACTGAACTGAACTGAGAGAGCTGAGGTGGGAGACCTGTTGCAGAAAGGCAGGTAGAGGGAGGGGAGGACAAAGCCCATGGTTTGAATTGTCTCCCCCCCAAAAATTCATGAAGGCTTAACTGCCAGTATCTTAGGACAGCACCATATTCGGAATACAGCTGCTGCTGATGTACGTGGTTAATATGAGATCATTACAGTGCAGCTTAATCCAATATTGTTGATATCCTTATAAATTTGAGAAATTAGGATACAGAAGCATGCAAAGAGAGATAACACCATATGAAGATGAAGGCAGAGACCAGGTAATGCTTCTACAAGCCAAGGAATGTCAAAGATTGCCAGCAAACTAGGCAAGGAATAATGCAACTCTGGAGAAAACAACCCTTCTCCCCAACTCTTGGCTTCCATCCAGTGGCAGACTTAAGGCGGGCAGAGGGGCTGAAAGCTTGTACAACTTGCAGGCTATCTTTAAGAAAAACATTACAAATTTACAAACACAAATCTCTCTTTTTTGGTTTTCTCTGTTTTATTAAAGTCTCTTATGCTGAAAAGATCATGAGGTTTGTGGCTGCCGTAGAAAGAACTTAATTCAACAACAGTAATATAGTCAAAGGTTTGTCCAAGTCCTATAGCCATTTATAACAGAATCATTCACAGTTCAGAGAAATATAACATCACTTGGCTATGGTGTGGAATCTACAGTAATAAGTCACTGTCTTTTTTTCCTCAAAATGCATCCTCATGTTTCAGCAGTGATATATTTATTAGTCACTGTGAAGAGAGATTCTCAGGCTTTTCGGTAGATAATTAAAAAAAAAACAACATAACTTTAAATCTCTTGGGAAATTCATTAGTGATGTTTTATTAAATACAATTAGATAAGCAGACTAAAAGGATAAGCATAAGGTCAGTATGCTGAGTAACAAATACTTAAATAGTCTAAAAGGGTTTTGAGAGTACTAGAAGGACAATATTTATACTACCAATGACCTACTGGATTTAGTCCTCCTGGCTTTATATCTGTGATAAGGGAGAAATAAATACTTAAATATGTTATTATGATAGATAAAAGATTAAAAGATAATAACCAAATAATCAAAACAAAAGATGCTGAGAGACAACTGATAATATCCAATACCCCTTCTGAAAATAATCTTAGAATATTTGGAACAGACTAAAACTTTAATTTAAAAAAAGATATATAGAAATAGGAGAAGGCAATGGCACCCCACTCCAGTACTCTTGCCTGGAAAATCTCATGGATGGAGGAGCCTGGTGGGCTGCAGTCCATAGGGTTGCTAAGAGTCGGACAGGACTAGGTGACTTCACTTTCATTTTTCACTTTCATGCACTGGAGAAGGAAATGGCACCCCACTCCAGTGTTCTTGCCTGGAGAATCCCAGGGACAGGGGAGCCTGATGAGCTGCTGTCTATGAGGTCACACAGAGTTGGACACAACTGAGATATTTCAGCCTCCAGCAGCAGGCTCACCAGGGAGAAGGCAATGGCACCCTACTCCAGTATTCTTGCCTGGAAAATCCCATGGACGAGGGGCCTGGTGGCCTGCAGTCATGGGGTCACTAAGAGTCAGACATGACTGAGCGACTTAGCAGCAGTAGCAGCAGGCTCACCAGAGTCTATTTATCTTATTGGTAAGAGGTTCTAGACAATGTGGTTAAGACAAGCTGCTGCTGCTGAGTCGCTTCAGTTGTGTCCGACTCTGTGTGACCCCACAGACAGCAGCCCACCAGGCTCCCACGTCCCTGGGATTCTCCAGGCAAGAACACTGGAGTGGGGTGCCATTTCCTTCTCCAAGACAAGCAAAAGGGATATAAATATCAGAAAGAAAGGAACAAATGATAAGTATATGCAGAAGATAAGATGTATTCTTTAGTGAGGATGGCAACAGGGGACAAGACAATTAATTGAAAAAAAGTACAAGGATTCAGTAATATGATCAGGATAAAGATAAATATACAGTATTTGATATACATATATGCTGAAAATAAAAATATATAATTCTTTATATATAAGAAATTACCAATTAGAAAAATAAAGGGAGAAATGATTCCATTAAAAAAAAAACCCTATAAACTAGGGATAAGATTAATAAAAATTTTAAGACATTTGCAGAAAAAATATGAAACTTTACATATGATAGATAGGAGTGCTGTTAGATCTACAAGGGAAAAGAAAGACTATTCAATAAATATGGCAAGTAAAAGTTACCAATATGAAAGAAGCATAAACATGTAACATAAAAACCAACTCCTCTAGGTAAGAGCTTAAAAGTCAAGAACAAAAATTCAAAACTCCTAATAAAAATTATCTTGAGGCCCTGGGGTAGGAAATAATTTTGTAAACATGAAATATCAACTTTAAAACATTGATAAGTTTGTCTACACAAAATTATGAACTTTTATCCATTCAATGACCTTAAAAAAAGAAAGCGAAAGGACACATTACAACTTGAGAATATATTCACAATACACACAAGTGTTAAGGGTTACTATCAAGAACATAAAAAGAACTTCTTCATTAGTTCAGTTCAGTTCACTCGCTCAGTCATGTCTGACTCTTTGCGACCCCATGGACTGCAGTATGCCAAGCTTCCCTGTCCATCACCAACTCCCAGCATTTACTCAAACTCATGTCCATCGAGTTGGTGACGCTATCCAACCATCTCATCATCCTCTGCCATCCCCTTCTCCCGCCTTCAATCTTTTCCTGGATCAGGGTCTTTTCCAAGGAGTCAGTTCTTCGTATCAGGTAGCCAAAGTACTGGAGCTTCAGCTTCAGCATCAGTTCTTCCAATGAATATTCAAGACTAATTTCCTTTAATACTGACTGGTTTGATGTCCTTGCTGTCCAAGGGACTCTCAAGAGTCTTTTCTAACACCACAGTTCAAAAGCATCAATTCTTTGGTGCTCAGCTTTCTTTATAGTCCAACTCTCACATCTGTACATGACTACTGGAAGAACCATAGCTCTGACCAAGCAGATCTTTGTTGGTAAAGTAATGTCTCTGCTTTTTAATATGCTATCTAGTTGGTCATAGCTTTTCTACCAAGGAGCAAGGTTCTTTTCATTTCATAGCTGCAGTCACCATCCGCAGTGATTTTGGAGCCCAAGAAAATAAAGTCTCTCACCGTTTCCATTATTTCCCCATCTATTTGCCATGATTGGTGGGACCAGATGCCACGATTTTAGTTTTCTGAATGTTGAGTTTTAAGCCAACCTTTTCACTCTCCTCTTTCACTTTCATCAAGAGGCTCTTTAGTTCTTCTTCACTTTCTGCCATAGGATGGTATCATCTGCATATCTGAAGTTATTGATATTTCTCCCAGCAATCTTGATTCCAGCTTGTGCTTCTTTCAGCCTGGCATTTTGCATGATGTATGCTACATATAAGTTAAATAAGCAGGGTGACAACATACAGCCTTGATGGACTGGGGAAACAGACTCTTGGAGGGCACAAACAGAACCTTGTGCGCACCAGGACCAAGGAGAAAGGAGCAGTGACCCCACAAGAGACTGGCCCAGACTTGCTCATGAGTGTCCAGGAGTCTCTGGCGGAGGTGTGGGTCTACAGTAGCCTGTTGGAGGGTCAGGGCCACTGAGTGCTGCAGTGCATGGGAACTTTTGAAGGAGGTTGCCATTATTTTCATTATTTCCCCAATAGTTTGGCCTCAGGTCAAACAACAAGGAGGGAACACAGCCCCGCCCATCAACAGAAAATTGGATTAAAGATTTACTGAGAATGGGCCTGCCCATCAGAACAGTACCCAGTTTCCCCCTCAGCCAGTCTCTCCAATCAGGAAGCTTCCATAAGCCTTTTTTTAAATATAAATTTATTTATTTTAATTGGAGGCTAATTACTTTACAATATTGTATTGGTTTTGCTTTTATCCTTATCCATCAGAGGGCAGACAGAATAAAAACCACAGTCCTAGAAAACTAACCAAACTGATCACATGGACCACAGCCTTGTCTAACTCAATGAAGCTATAAGCCATGCTGTGTAGGGCCACCCAAGATGGACGGGTCATGGTGGAGAGTTCTAACAAAACGTGGTCCACTGGAGAAGGGAAAGGCAACCACTTTAATATTCTTGCCTTGAGAACCCCATGAACAGCATGAAAAGGTAAAAAGATAGGACACTGAACAATGAACTCCCCACGTTGGTAGGTGCCCAATAGGCTATGGGAGATCAGTGGAGAACTTCTTCAGATTAATAGAAAAATCCTAACAACTCAATAGAAAAATGAACAAGAGAGAACGACAATTTCACCAAAGCATTAACATATACAGACCTACAAAAACTATTCAGTATCACTGGCAATCAGGTTTTGCAAACCAAACATTTACTCATTACAAGACTAAAATTTAAAATTCTGACAATATCAAGTATTAGGGATGATGTGAATCTCTCATACACATTATTGGTGGAAATTAGTTTAGCATTATTAGTCAAAAATTCCAAAAGGACCCAAAAATTCCACTCCTAGGAATACAGCAAAAAGAAACTGCTGCAAATGAATAAGATATGTTCAAAAATGTTCATAGTAGCATTGATACTGATAGCAAACTTTAGTTAACAAACCAAATACACGTCAATGAAAAGATGGAACCCTAGTACCAAACCGAATCTAAACTCTAAATTCGTTTGGCATATTCAATAATGTAAAAGTCATACAGTAGTCAAAAATATAAACAACAACAACACAGAAAGATATTAATCATACAATATTTAAGTGAAAAAAATAAGCCCCAAAACAATATATAAAACTTGCCTTTTATATACAGTTTAAAACTACTAAAACTTAGAAATGGGTATGAAAGTTGATTCTCCACCGAATAATGTATGTACTCATCATAATCCCAGATGAAATGTCAACACACATTTTTTTTGTTTTTGGCTGGCGGTGGGGGATGATTGCTTCTACAGTTCATTTGGAAAAGTAAATGTATGAGTGAAAAGCCAAATACATTTGAAAAGGAAGAACTAACTATTAGAGTTTGCTACATCAGTAGGAGAAACATATTAAAATCTATAATCATTAAAACACTTTGATATTGACACAGGAATAGAATTGTGGAACAGAAAAAGAATCCAGAAAAAAACACATAGACATTTAGCTGATGATAAAGAGCACTTTTCAAATCAGTATAGAAAGAGTAGGCTATTCAACAAAAGGTGTTGTGACAACTAACTCTACAACAAAAAAAAAAAAAAATCTCATTTTAAAAATCCCAAAATAAATTCCAGATAAAGACCTAATCTTATTGAGAAAGGCCTTTGTAAGCATCACACAAAAGCCAGAAATGACAAGAGAAAAGAGAGATTAAGGAAACATAAAAATTTAAAACTTCAAATAGGAAAAAAAGACATCCTAAACAAATTTGCAAGGCTATTTAACAGTATCTATCAAGTGTGAAATGCAAATTACCTTTGTTTCTATTTCTAGGAAGCAGTCCTACAGATACATCAACACAAGCAATTGAACATAGATATGTATGTATGAAGATGTTTAACAAAAAGTTGGTAGTGGCAAAAACTAAAAACACTAAGTGTTCTAAGGAGGGGAACAGATAAATCTACAGTGGAATAATATGCAGCCTTTAAGGATCTACAGGTAGAAATATAATGAAATGAAAAGACATCTTCAATGTATTATTTTTCTTTGAAATATTAACATGGCATAAAATTTTAAAAATATTAAAACAACATCTTTAGATGCCTAGGGATTTCCTGAGACTTTATAGCATTCTTCAACGGTAGAATAACTTGAGAATGCACGGGTCTGTAACTTTTTAATTCAATAATTTAAAAAAATTCAGGACTGTGATTCATTGGTTGATGATAAATATGAGGCAGGGTCACCTGTTCATCAACAGTTTATTTGGCATCAGAATCTGTTTGGCAATATTTGCACAATTATATTGTCTTTTTATTTTATTAAAAAATGGGTAGCAGATTGAGAATGAAAATGCTGCTGTCACAGAAAAGCACATGCCTCATAAAACTAATATTAATGGAAAGAAAGATAAGATTGTTAACCTGCCAGAATTAGAGTATCATTAACTTCAATAGAATGGTCTATATTCAATTTGAGAGAGGGAAAAAAAGAAGCACCATTAAGAATCATGAACAAGGGCTTGGTGGATATATATGGTAGATATACATGGTACCCGCATTTTTGTATAATCCTCTACCCTTGGGTGTACATAGGACCCAAGATCTGTTAATAAGATGGGACAGCCACTCCCTTGACTCAGCTGTATTATATGGCAAAGATGATGGTACAGAAACTCTTGTGATTGTTGCATTTATATTGGACTCCATCATAGCAGACTAGAGTAAGATTCTCTCATTGACTCTGAAGAAGCAAGTTGCCATGTTCTCGGAGTGCCACAGGAATGAGACCCAAAGGTGAATTCTAGGAGCTGAGAATGATTCCCTCCCAATAGCCAGCAAAAAAGAAAGGATCTCAGTGCTACAACTATAAGAAGACTCTGAGCTCTGGATGAGGAAGCAGTCTGCAGATATTTTGGTTTCTGACTTTGTGATACTCCGAGCAGACAACTGACTACACCCTGCCCATATTCTGGTTCTGCATAAACTGTGAAATGATAAATATTAATAGGTGTTGCTTTAAGTCATTGAGTATATAGTTGTTTATAACAGCAATAGATAACTAATGTAGTATGCTGACATGAAAACCTTAAGCTTGAGTAAAGCTGATGAAATATGAATGGGCATGAATTTGAACAAACTGGGAGATAGTGGAGGACAGAGGAGCCCAGTATGCTACAGTCCATGGGGCTGCAAAGAGTTGGATATGACTTAGCAACTGAACAACAAATGGAGAAGACTGTTGTAAATGAATACAGAAATAGAGCTAAACACATGCATTTTAATGATTCAGAATTGGAAGGAGGGGGGTGATTTACCTGAGAAGAGAAGAAAAGCATGGTAAAAATATATCATGTTTGTATTTTTGCAAAGAAAAAGAAGGAACTTAACATTTATTATCTTCTACTTATTTTGTTGGATACTTCCACATTCCACAGTGATGAAAAAGTGGTTTTAAAATGTTTATTTTTCTTCCAATAAAACAAGTAATCACATATCCTCTAAAGCATGGAAATGCTTTTAAAACAAAATGATATTAAAGCCAAAGTACAGAAAACTCATTAAATTTGTATCATGAACTAATTAATAACTATATATAAAAATTAATGTGCTTGGTATGAGTACATTTATATCTTTAGATATACTACAGTAATATAGATATATAAATTGTTACTATTATAAAATATTTAGGACATGAAAGTTACTGTTTTATATGTCTTTGAGTGCTTATGAATGGTATTTTGAAAGCTTATCGACAGTCTGGTAGTTCTGTTATTCACATCTTGAAGTTTTCTTTTGAAGATTCACTTACAAAACCGGTCTGTGTGAGACTTTCTCCATCTAACCCTTTAAATGACACCAAATGTAAAGTTACTGACTGAACATATAGACAGTTCAGGTTTAGCTCTGTCATGTCCGACTCTTTGCAACCCCATGGACTGCAGCACGCCAGCCTTCCCTGTCTATCACCAACTCCCAGAGTTTACTCAAACTCATGTCCACTGAATTGGTGATGCCATCTAACCATCTCATCCTCTGTCATGCCCTTCTCCTCCCACCTTCAATCTTTTCCAGCACCAGGGTCTTTTCAAATGAGTCAGTTCTTTGCATTAGGTGGCCAAAGTATTGGAGTTTCAGCTTCAGCATCAGTCCTTCCAGCGAATATTCAGGACTGATTTCCTTTAGGATGGACTGGTTGGGTCTCTTTGCAGTCCAAGGGACTCTGAAGAGTCTTCTCCAGCACCACAGTTCAAAAGCATCTAGTCTTTGGCCCTCAACTTTCTTTATAGTCTAACTCTCATATCCATACATGACTACTGGAAGAACTTGACTAGATGGACCTTTGTTGACAAAGTAATGTCTCTTCTTTTTAATATGCTGTCTAGGTTGGCCATACCTTTTCTTCCAAGGAGCAAGGTTTTTTTCATTTCATGGCTGCAGTCACCATCTGCAATGATTCTGGAGCCCCTCAAAATAAAGTTTGTTACTGTTTCCATTGCTTCCCTATCCGTTTGCCATGAAGTGATGGGACCAGATGCTGTGATCTTAGTTTTTCTTCAAAGTAGTCATAAAAGTCTATACTCTCATCAGCAGTGTGTTCTTCATTTTGTTTTAGGTTCTTGTCTAGAACCCGAAACAATTCTTTAGGTTCTTGTTTTAGAATCTAGAACAACTCCTTTTGTTCTAGATCCTTGTCAACATTTGGTATTTCTTTTTTTTCATTTTAGATATCCTGATGTAATTTTGGTTTAAATTTGCATTTTCCTGATGAATAATGAAACTTTTCATACACTGAATAGCCATTTGGATGAGCTCTTTTTTAAAATGGGCATTGAAGCCTTGCCTTTTTTTCACAGGTGTGTGGGAGGAGTTTGTTATGTATTATGTTTGGATATTAAAATTTAAAAATAATCTCTTTTTAGACTGTCAGAGACAAATGTAACATAAGCAACATCTGGATTAAACCTGAAGAGCCTTTAAAAAAAACAAAAAACTAGTTTCTATTCTCCTGTAACATGGGTTTGACAGGGGAAAAGAGAAAGAAAAAGTCTATCTTTAAATATTTAATTCAAGAACTAAGCAAAATGAAAATGGTCTTATAATTTCTGACACTGGAAGAAACCTACTGGGAAACTGTCATAAATCACAGCACTTTACAGCAATAAAATAGTCACATCCTTGAAATTCACTATTTCTAGCTAATTAAAATTTCATTGTCAAATACATTTTGCAGTTTGTTCGCATTTTACAGTTTCTCAGAAGACATGCTTCTGAGAAAAACTGGTAAATAAACTGTTAGATTTTTCTTTTAAAAACACCAGAGGAAAGCCTGCCTTCTGGTTTTAAATACCGTTCCTTTACAAACAAAACAAATAAAACAAGCAACTTCTAAACTTTCTAAAAAGACTTCTGCCTTTTACATTACAGTAAATTTGCTTTGAATAGTACATTTTGGTTTTGTTAATAAAAATGTTTCCAAGAGAGACTTGTTTTCATTCTTTGTAATAACAGCAGTATCTCCTAGGCATTCCTCCTTACACCATGTTTTTGGTTTTGTTAATAAAAATGGCCAACACTGGCTCCAACTGGGGAAAAAAAGCTAATTCTTTGGAAAATTTATCTTTAAAAGCTGATCATCAAATACTAAGTGCTTATACTGTACTTAAAAGGAAATGAAGAAAACCAAAATTACTAAAAATATATTTCACAATTTTAGCAATGGTCACTGTGCAAATATTTGCAAGTAAAATAATAGTACTCATAAAATAGAGTGATATTGTTTCAGGAAACTACTGTGATGTTTCACTGAGTTTTAAGAGGAGGCAAAAATGCTTCAAGAAAAATATCAAGATGTATATAAGCTAACTGTATTCAGTTCAGTCGCTGTCGTGTCCAACTCTTTGTGATGCCATGAACCGCAGCACGCAAGGCCTCCCTGTCTATCACCAACTCCCGGAGTTTACCCCAACTCATGTATTACTGTGATTACCCCACTGTATTACTGTCATACAATTCCTTTACCATATGCAGACAGTAATTCAATAATCTACTACTCTTTCTTTGAGTGATTTGTCTCCCACACTTTGAGAAAATGCTAAGAAATATAACCATACTAAACAAAGTCTTAGAAATGAGCTCTTGGTATACAAAAGATGATTATCCTTCCTTGTTCATAGATATATATCACGTCTTGTCCTGTCCTTTGACTGAGCAAACCCACTTCTTTCAAGTGATTCTTTCTGCACTCCCTTTGACACATCACTCCTTTTTTAAAAAAAAAAAAAGAAAAAGAAAGAAATTATTTCATTTACCTGACACTTAATACTCTTGGAGAAAGAGAAGGCTAACCACTCCAGTATTCTGGCCTAGAGAATTCCATGAACTGTATAGTCCATGGGGTCGCAAAGAGTCAGACATGACTGAGTGACTTTCACTCACTTTATAGTCTAGATGTTCCTAGAAAAGGGAATTCTTGTAGTAGGGACCCAAACATCTTATCGTCTCCCATCTCACTGGAGAGACCAGAAATCAAATCAACTACACACGATCTATTTGAAATATAATTTAGCTAGAAAGTTACAAACCAGAGTATTAAAAAGAGAATATCCATTTTTTTTAGTCTTCATATTAGCTAAAGGTGGTAAGTATGAACAGTTAACTCTACAACAGTAGCGTGCTGCCAAGGTCAAAGGTACTCTGTAGACTGTGGGATTAAATGCAATACATCAGAGCAAGCACCTTGTCCAGCAGGTTGACTATGCTAGGTGTCACCTGACCCTGAATGACACTGGCTTGATCCTGGCACCTAAACCTGTTTGCTTACTTTCAAAGTCTAACAAAAGAGAGCATGCAGAACCAGGTCATTTTTCTTCTTCAAAGAAGAGAACAGTATGAACCTACACTAACTTCACAACTTACCATTTCAGCAATTCACTTATTTATAAAAGACCTCAAACCTGAGAATGACAGAAATGTGGGGTTTTATAGTCTCATTCTTGATAAGAACTCCTCACTGGCTCCCTCTGTGTAAGTTCAGAGAACTCTTCATTCAGCAGAATGGTAAGGTCTGAGTAGGAGTGAGTGAAGTACCAGAGAAGATAAAGACCTTCATCTGAATTTTAATGACGATTCAGTCAGTCTGTCCTATTTGTCAAGTATGCACAAAGAACATATTCTCAGTGGCAACGCTTTAGGCTTCCAAACACAAGCTGACATCATACCCATATTTACATGTAGAGCTTTAATAGACTGAATTCTGATTAGAGCGCGCACACACACTTACACAGAAAGAAAAAAATAAAGAAAAACAAAAGACAGCTGTATGAGGATTCACATTGCTGAGTCATGACTCATTTTCTTGACTCACTGTTTACTAGGAAACAACAGGACACTATCAGTTATTCTCTCTCTCCGCACTACAGAATTATATATTTTAGAAAGTTTATGCAACTAAGTGTAAGAATCTTGTGAACCTTATTTCACCACACAGCCACGAAAACTGATATACAGGGAACTGAAAACAAGAACCACCACAAACAACCACTAGAGGGCGTGAAAGAACAGAAAGAACAAAACCAGTGTGACTCCCTCTCTAGAAGCCGCTGAAGGTCAAGACTGGAGCAGAAGGGGAAACACAACCATGCGTCTACACAGAAGGATTTCCAGAGTTTTGAGTGGCTAATCAGGTTACCTTTATGAGTAAAGAATTAATTTGATAATTCAGTGTTTTACACATCCAGCCTCAAGCTTCTGCCCCTTGGACTTCATCTTTACTTTTGTTTATAGAGATTTCATTCTTACAATTTTAATGAGGATACAGAATCCAGAATTATACCCCAAAAGTAGAAAGAAATTGCAGTGGGGAAGATGTATTAATAAATCCTCTAAATGAGACAAAAGTTTTGATCAACTATGGCCAAACTTTTATCAGAAGAATGTCATGGCTACATTACAGAGCTCTTTACCTTCTTTGCAAATTTAATATGTAAACTATATGGATATATATTTCATGAAAAAAATTTAGAAAAACTAGTATCAAGGAAAAAAAGTCATGAGCAGTGAAAATGAGCCTGCCTTCAAAAAACAAAAATGGTCGAAAGAAAATTGTTTCACATACATAAGAGAATTTCTTTCCTCATACCATTCATTTCATCCTACCCACTCCCTTCCCATTTACAATGTGCCTTTAGTCATAAAATGGGCACCTTATTAGCACAAGTGTCTTTCGAAACATAAACAGGCATAATCTGACATTTGTATTCAGGAGAGAAAAAGGAGTCATGTGTTTCCTTCTAATATTTTTCTCTTTCCAATACACAGTAGCAAATTTCATAATTATTAGATCGGCTAATAGTTTTTTTTCAACTTAGGTCAGTAAAATATCAGCAATAGATTAATGACCCGATTGTTTCTAACATGAGGAAATACACTAAGGCCCAAAGTCCATTTTTGTCTGTCTATCTAGCTATCCATCCATCCATCCACTCATCTATCATATATACACATAACATAATATACACGCATGTAGTATGGCAGTCCTTTCATATACTCCAGCAGGATAAAAGATGAGAGAAAACCCTAAGCCCTGTGTAACACAACGTGGACACTGTTAAGTTGGACGGAGCATTATGTCCTCATTCTCGCAGCCACCAGGTCTCTCATAAACAGTGTGTTTTAATAATGGATTCGGCAGTACGACAAACAGTCTCTTGTTTCCTAGTGGGTGGAGAATGTCACTTTGTAATTTGATTTCCGACAGCTGAGAGCAGTAATGAAACTGTTCCTTACAATTTACTGCTCATCACTCACAGACTTGTAAATCACAACCCCATTTACACAGACTTCGTCAAAAACTGGAATAGCAGGTTAAGCTTTAACACAAAAACACTACATCCCTTCACTGTGCTTGGAGCCAAATCAAGCTAACTTGTTCCCAGGGATTGCAAAGAGCCATGACAGATCCTTTTGACAGTGGCTGCTGCTGCTAAGTCGCTTCAGTCGTGTCCGACTCCGTGCGACCCCTATCTTTACTATCCAGCTCACTAGAGCAGTGTGGTCTCTCTCAACTCCACAATGGTCTCCAGGAAAATGGAAAGGGCAGCAACCTTTTCAGAGACTAAATGAAAATGTATGAAGACAGATGTTCACTGTCTGTTGTGACTCTCAAGATCCTCCACTTAAGTTACCCTCAAGCACATAATTCATGAGGTGAAGTAACAGAGGACCCTTATAAATGGAGAGAAACTGAGCTGGGTCTTAGATAAGGAAGCGATCGGTTCAAACAGTTGGATAATTTTAAAATGTTCTCTTACACTAAAAAAATATAAACATAGAGAAGGCACTGAATATGGGATAATGCTACCCAAAAAAAGTTTTACTAACTTCAATTATACAGAAAATGACTAAGTCCCAAAGTCTTTAAGAGAGAAATAAAATCAACTTGAATCTTAATTTCGTATATAGGCATTTAGAATATACTACAGCTATGTAATTGTTTATATAAAAGCAACATACAAACTGCAGTCATTTTCCTTAACTGAAAGCTGCTTTTTATTCTGATAAATACCGATACTTTGTTATATATTTTTGGTTTTGAATGAATATGATATCAATATTGATGACATCCATCTGCCAACATCTCCTCCCCATAATATTTCAACCTAGATTTATGATGTATTTGGTCTTTAGGCAATAACTCATGGTACCTGAGCCAGCAGACACAGTATGGACAAAGTATAAAGCCTAAATGTACCTGGAACCATGAAAAAAAAAAACCAGTAAACTGCAAATCAGGAGATCTCTATTTTCATTTCAGTTCTGTTCTAATGCTGTGATCTTGAGCAAACACCAAATCCCTTGCACCTCAATGTTCTCACTGAAAAGGAAGAGTGTGGACTGCAGCAGATGATTTCTCAAGTCTCTTTCAGATTTAACTTTCAAGGAGCTAATTAGTTAAAGTTTCTGACGTCATCTATTGGCAAAGGATATTAAAAGTCTACCTTGGGCAAAAAAAGAGAAAGAAACCAAGCAAAGTTCTCATTTGAACTCTTACTGCTGTCTGTGGATCCAACCTGTTGAACTTGCCAAATGAAACAGATTTACTACATGCTTCTGAGATTCAGGCAAGGCTGTTACATTATTATTAATGGTTGATATATTTTGTCTCTCTCAGAGAGAAATGGGCTATATCCATTCCTAGGTATCTTAGTATTTCATAAAGAATCGAGGGAAAAACTAGAATAAACATCCACTTCAAATGATTAAAAGAACGAGTAAATGTTGCAGGGTCAGCACTTTGCTACGATCATTGCACCTTTCATATCTGAGTTTCTCAGAAGGCTATTTTTGATCTGGGTTTTATACTGGATGTTGACAGTCTCCACACAGTACTCCTGTGAACTCACAGTTAATGAAAACCAACCCATTTGTTTTTTTAAGCCGATAAGTACAAAAGTAAATAGTCATTTCATTTGTGAATTTTGAAAAAGCACAGATACCCTTTAAATATATACAAACTTTTAACTTCTGTCTCAGATGGATTCTAGGAACTCTTACCTGGGGTCTGCATTCTGTGAAGTTTCTGGGTGTTGCTAACATGATCTTTCCGGCATGCCAGTCAGAAACTCAAAACACTTTCTATACCGCAATAGCTGTGCTTGTTCATGCTCCTGCTCTCTCTCTCTCTCGTTTTTTTTTTTTTTGCTCTCGCTCAATGCCTCAGACAGATTGGAATGCAGAAAAGCCAGAGCCAACGCCAGTCAAACTCACCCCCCCAAGCCTCCCCTCCCCCCAGTTCTTTTGCTAGAGAGCACTGAACAATAGCTATCCTTCCTGCTCTCAGCGTGTCTCTTTCACAGCGCTGGGTGCAGGCAATCTAGTTCAGGAGAAGCAATGTGATTTACAAGTGAGGTATTTAATTCACTTCTTCTGTCCCATGGGTGGATGTGTACATCTGTGAGTTTTAAGAAGCGATTCATTTTTTTTTAAGCAATCTATTTCAAAATCTGTCCTGTTTTAGGAATAGAAATATAAAACAAATTTCAGAGATTCTTATTTTGTGTGTTACTGCTGAATTAAAATATAAACTTTTCTAAGTACAAAGCCCAGGGAAATATCTTACAGCTGATGTATACACAGAAGTCTGTTAATACATATATTGCTATCTTAAAGTCACACAGTGCATCACTTTCTCACAACAGTAATATTTTAAATTTAGAAAATTAAAAACTTAATTTCTCTGAAACTTTTCATTCAGGTCTCAAGCTAGAACTTCATTTTAAAAATAAACTATAATTAAAAATTAATTTTATAAACAGAATGGTTCCTAACTGATTAGTCAATAAGTGGTGATGAAACTACAGATAGTATCAGTTTGCTCAGTCATTATTTTGGCTTGTTTGAAAATCTGACATATTTCTAGGGTTTGTTTTTCTCTACATTCCAAAAAAGGGAGGCAGGTCAATGATGTAATCTTCATTATTGGTATGATGACCTAACACATTATGCAGCTGCTCGGTTGCTGAGGTTAGCATGTCAGGACTGATCAATTAAAAAATTCACTCTGAATTACTAAGCAGATTCCACCTGCCACTTCAGACAGTGGAACAGGACAGACAGAAGAGGAGCACAGTTTCAATCCATTATGTTCCCTTTCACAAACAGCTGATGGAAATAAAATACATTTATTTTATCTCTATTTAAGCGTTTGTACATATATGTATTAAATGTAATATATCTCTCATATACGAACAATATGTTTTCGCACAGATATATTTGCATGTATGTACATATATGTGTGATAAATATGAATGTATATATCTTTGGCACCCTACTTCCTCTCCCCCTTTTCCTCTCCAAGTTTCAATGATGCGTAGTCTCCTTTAATTCCATCATAATTTGATTTTGGTTATCGGGTTTCATTTTACTTCAAGGATCATAATACTCTAACACTGCATTTTCCTCTTTTACTTTGGGTTTCGTATTTCTACTTCAGAAGAACTATTCCTGTAAACCCTATGGCTACTCAAATAAGAATTATAGAGGGAGAAAAGACATAAACAAAAGGCTATACAGAAAGAACAAACTAAGAGTTTGATTAGGAAGACTTAAGAAATCACAGACTCCCACCTTGCCCTCTACGAAACAAAACACCAGCACCTCCTACCCTCTTCACATCCAGGTGAGCTTTCATCTTTACCACTATTAGTCTCATATGTTTTGTTATTGTTTTAGTTGCTAAGTCATGTCTGACTCTTTTGCAATCCCACAGACTGTAGCCTTCATGGCTCCTCTGTCCATGGGATTTTCCCAGGCAAGAATACTGGAATAGGTTGTAATTTCCTTCTCCAGGGGATCTTTCTGACCCAGGGATCAAACCCAAGTCTCCTGCGCTGACAGGCAGATTCTTTACCACTGAGCCACCAGGGAAGCCCAGCCACATTTATAATCAACCTTAAAACAGTGCAAAGTATACTGAGATTATTTTTAATTATTATTCCTCAGAATATTTCTAAAATAGGTCACGACTTCTGTCATTATCTCCAAGAGTTAGAGTCTAAACGGTGAGACTAAATTATCAGAGAGAGATTTCAGCTCAATGAAAGGAAATCAGAGCCACTGCAAGGGACTTTCCGAAGGGGCTGCCTGCTACAAGAGACAGTTAGATTCCCTAACGCTTCCCACACAGGTTGGCAGCCCATCTGATGAATAACTGTAACACAGCAGTTCTCAAACTGTACTACTGAACAACACTCAGGTTCTGATGATAAAAAAGAACAGCGAGTTTCTCTGATGGTCCAGTGATTAAGAATCTGGCTGCCAGTGCGGGGGACACAAGTTCGATCCCTGTTTGGGGAAGACTCCATGTGCCCTAAGGCAACTGGGACTGCACACCGCAACAACTGAGCCTGCTCTCTGGAACAAGAGAAGCCAGTGCAATGGGAGGCCTATGTACTTACAGCTAGAGAGTGGCCCCCTTGTGGCAGCTAGAGAGAGCCTGAGCACAGCAAAAATGACCCAGTGCAGCTAAAACTAAATTAATTAATTAAAAAAGAATTTTTAACTCATTAGTCTGGTTAAAAAAAAAAAAAAAAAGGCAATCTTTCCCGAAATGACAGAGAAAGTTCATGTATTCGATTTTCTCAAAAGTGAGTTTTTTCTTCTTGAATGTATTTTAAAATGTTAGAATCTATTACTCTTAATTAACCTTAAAGATGCCTGGAACAGTTCCAAATTCAGATCAATAATGACATTTTCAAATATTCGAAGATGAATCAGAACAATAATTTATTAAGTTCTACAAAGAGCACTTTTACTACTACCTGGAGTTTTGATACTTGAGTAAATCTGAATACTCTCAAAGAAACAATTTCTCACATATCCAAATATGATGTTATTTCAACACTCTTCAAAGGATATTATACACCATATTATTCCTATACTACATCTTTTTTACAAATACGCATTCCTATTTGTAATCTCCTGTTTTATGTCTTCCAGCCTTACTGTTTGTTGCTGCTTCTCTATCTAGAACTTTCTTCCTTGCCTGGTCTGCCTGTCATACTCTTATCTACTCTTCAAAACCCAGATTTAAAATTATATTCTTAGGGTGGTTTATCTAATTTCCTATGCAGAGATGATTACATTCTCCTTTGTATTATTATTATTTTTTTTTACTCTCTACTAGTTTCTTTTTCTTTATAGCTTTCATCATTATCTAACATTATACTAGTACTGATATCTAATGTCTCATTTCACCATCAGAATATGATGTAGATGAAGAAGGGGCTTGTTCTTGTTTTCAGCTTTATCAAGAGCCTAACACAGTGCCTGGCTTAATAGGTACGTAATAAGTGATGCTTGGATGAATGGATGAATGAAAGAATATATTTCACTTACCAAACCTTTTTTAAGTACTTAGACTGAGGTGTGCTTAGAGTAACTTGAGGACACACACCACAGCATATCCATTTTTCTGATGCCAGAGGCTAGCACTTGTATGTAAGTGAAACAGGAATGTGTGCGTTCAAGTAACTAACTGAAGCCAATCATAAGGGAAAATAATCATTTGATCATTTACCCAATTAGGTCNCTTAGACTGAGGTGTGCTTAGAGTAACTTGAGGACACACACCACAGCATATCCATTTTTCTGATGCCAGAGGCTAGCACTTGTATGTAAGTGAAACAGGAATGTGTGCGTTCAAGTAACTAACTGAAGCCAATCATAAGGGAAAATAATCATTTGATCATTTACCCAATTAGGTCTTGAAGGAGATCAGCCCTGGGATTTCTTTGGAGGGAATGATGCTGAAGCTGAAACTCCAGTACTTTGGCCACCTCATGAGAAAAGTTGACTCATTGGAAAAGACTCTGATGCTGGGAGGGATTGGGGGCAGGAGGAGAAGGGGTTGACTGGATGGCATCACTGACTCGATGGACATGGGTGTGGTTGAACTCTAGGAGTTGGTGATGGACAGGGAGGCCTGGCGTGCTGGCAATTCATGGGGTCGCAAAGAGTCGGACACAACTGAGCAACTGAACTGAACTATATTAGGTGAAATCCTGATCCTTAGGTGTTGATTTTCGATGTAACTTTAAATGTCTATGAACCCACAGCCATGTGTTGTGCTGCCAAAGCCAGGGAAACGTAGCTTCTAAGGTAGGGACTGGAGAGACCAAGAACATCTTCAACTACAACACTAGGAAAGTGTTCTCTAAGAAGATGGGGAACCCTGAGTAAATGGCCACAAACTCAAGTTACAAAGTAACTGAAATACATGTCCATGCAGAATATCCCTCTTGGGTTTTAAGAGCCTTGTAGAGAGACTGAACTGAACTTAACTGAACTGAAAGTGTGAAGGTTTGAAATGATATAATGGACCACAGAAGATGAACCCTTAATTCAGCACCCAGAATCTTCATTCTGGTTAGATGAAGGTACTTGAGCCATTTTATTCTGCAAATAGCCACTATTTGGTCAATATCTGGTTTTACATTTCTCCCCCATACAGACAGTTTGATAGGGTTGTCTTCACTAACCCATCTTATACTGTCATGAGCAAACTCTGTACTTAATAATAGTTCCATTAGGTTGAACTACATGAAAATGCCATTTTTTAAAAGTCAAAAACAGTCAAATATCAGCAATGATCAAATGAATAATACAAAAAATTCAAACACTGGATGAAGGGCTGGAGTAAATAATTTTAAATGTCTTTTCTGATTCTGAAAATCCGTATTAAAATTCAAACAGAAATAAGAGCTAAATCAAATTCAAAACTTGGTCATCATCTTGTCAAGCTATAGTTCTATTATAACTTAACATAGCACTTTCTTCTTGTCCTTCTTGGAACTAATATAGTGTCTGCCCACAATAAATGCTTAGTAAATATTTGCTAAATAAACAAATGGCTTGAAAACGGGTATAAGTAGACTACTGAGGGCTGTATCTATGTGGCTTTCCAAGCTCAGAGTCAACAAATACTGGTTTTGTTTTCAGAAGGCTAGGATATTTTTTTCCTAGTAATGAATCCATCAAATAGTATGTTTTATAAACTTTGAAGAATATGAATAGTGTATTTTCCCCCTACCCTTTACAAAAGTAATTAGGGAATTCTGACTTTGGTACAGATATAGACGTCAACGTGACAGCCATTTGTTGTTGCTGTTTAGTTGCTAAGTTGTATCCGACTCTTTGCAACCCCAAGGACTGTAGCCCAGCAGGCTCCTCTGTCAATGGGACGTTCCAAGCAAGAATACTGGCATGGGTTGCCATTTCCTTCTCCAGGGGAATCTTCCTGACTCAGTGATCAAACCCATGTGGTAAAGAAGCTGCCTTTACCAGCTTCTTTACCACTGAGCCACCTGGGAAGCCCCATGACAGCCATTAAGAAACTCTAAAACCACAGGTGCATGGTTTTCTGAACATTAAAGGGCACAAAAATTAAGCTAGTTGAATATAGTGAAGCTACTTGCACATCCATTTTCTTATTAACAAATTTTAAAATGAGCAAACAAAAAATCCTGTTAATATATGTTGTCTCCTCCTCCAACCAGATACACGTACCAACAGCAGTCAAACTGAGGTGTATGTCATTCTACATGCATGCTAAGGTGTACAACACTCCACACGCACACTCCCTCTTCTGGACAGATAGATGAGCAGAAACACAGCTTCCTCTAACCACAAACACAGTTTCTTATAATGTCTCCTCAAAAACCAGACTAACATTCTGATGCTGTGGCCTTCCCACTGCATTCTTTTTGGAGTTCGTATTAGAAAAGGAAATCATTGTTTATAACTGGAATGACAAATATCACAGTCACCCACTTATTCAAAAATACCACTGAAATTCTAATGTTTATTTCATTTCATTTGTATATGATGGGACTGCAAGGCAAACTTCTCTTTTGATTAAAAAAAAAAAAAAGGCATTATAGGGAGCGAGGACCTGTTAGTGCGATGGTTCACAGACACTCACGAGTGTTTAGAGAAGGCACATGCCAAACAAGTGACCATTCTGATGGCTGCACATGTCTCTAAACTCCTGGCGAGGCATTAGAGCACCGCTTGCTTCTCCAGCAAAGATGATTTAGTACACTGCATCTGCTTACCTGAAATGGCCACTGGCCAGGAGAAAGCATTACAAAGAGCAGGCAAAACTCACACATCAGTCACCCTTCTCAACAGTCAGGCTCTTACAGGAATAGTGCCATATTTCAAAGGAAAAAAAACACCTATGTGGAAAACTGCAAGCAAATCTTTTTCGGCTTTCAGTGTATGAGTAAACAATATACTATGGAAACAAAAGCAATACTTCTATTTCTATGAAAAAAATTCATTAATAAACATCAAATAGCAACTAAAAGCATTCTGGGGCAGGGCTGGATATTAATGGAGATCTCAATGTGTTCACGGAGCCAAGGACATGCCTATGACATTGGCTCTCTTCATTTAAGAGCTTAAGCTGAACTCTAATAAAGCCATCAAAAACTCATTTTCTTCAGTGCCTTTGAAAATACAACTATCTGCTCAGCTTGTTGATTTCCTGTTAAGTTCATCTACTGTCACAACTGAAGAATTTAGTCCACTTTCCCCATTTAATGCAGATAACATTTGGTTTCAGTAAAAGTATGTCATTAGGCATTTGCTTTTGCCTTAATGTTAAAGAATATTTGTAAGTGTGGGCTACTGTTTCGATAAACCTACTTATGAAAGGCAAAAAATATGGTACAGTCATCTTTTCATATCACTGACACAATAACAGATACATGTACTACAAAATCCAAATACTACTGCATCGTGCAGGTTAAGTGGACTTTGTTACTTCCATTATTCTCTTCCAACTATCTGAAGCAAGTTAAAGTCTAGTAGAACTCCAAGAGGTCAATTGTGAAGCAAAGAGGACATCAAAATGGACAACGGACACACGAAAAGATGCGCAGTAGCCCATCAGCAGGGAAATGCAGGTCAAAACTACAAAGAAATATCATCGCCTCACACCTGTCAAAATGGGCATCATCTAAAAGACAAGGGACAGCAAGTTCCGGTGAGGATGCCACAGAAAAAAAAAAAAAAGGAACCCTCATACACTATTGATGGGAATATAAGTTGGTTCAATAGTATGCAAAACAATATGGCGGTTTCTCAAAAAGTTAAAAGTAGGTCTATCATACAGTCCAGTAACTCCACTATTGAATACATACCCCAAGGAAATGAAAACAGTGTTTTTAAAAAATATATACATTCCCACACTTATTGCAGCTTTATTCACAATATTCAAGATACAGAAACAACCTAAATGCCCATCAACAGATGAATGGATAAATATGATATGGTTTATATACCAATGAATTATTATTCAGCAGTAAGAAAGAATTTAACAGCCTGACATTTCTGACAACACGCAAGGATCCTGAATACAGTTTGATAAGTGAGGCAAGTCAGACAGAGAGAGACCAATACTGTATGACATAAACTTTATATGTGAAATATAAAGTGTCAAACTCAAACAATCAGATAATAATGGTGGTTACCAGAAGATGGGTTGAGGGGATAAAACTGATGTTTAAGGGTACAAACTTGCAAAGGATAGTGTTTAAACAGGCCACAGTGACCTAATGCACATATAATAAATACAGGCAACAAAACTGTATCACAAATACATAGTGTGATAAATAGTGCTACAATGGCTATCATGTTACAATACATAAATGTTATCAAAGTAGCATGTTGTACACCTTAAATTTATACAATATCATATGTCAAATGGATTCAATTTATTAAAAGATGGTTCAGATTATTTTTTAATAGAAAATCCATTCCCCAAAGAAAACTTAAATCCTTAAGCAAGGGGAAAATTAATCAGTGGTACTTCTATTCAGTACTTCTGAACCATTAGGATGATGACAGTAATAAAAATTAGACCCTTTTATTCAATTTTATTCTAGGCTCCAAGAGGGCAAGTCTATCCCATTTTATGATATTAGTCTTTTTACATTTTCATTTCAAATATTACATTTTGAAATACATATATGTTTCCTCTATTTTTTGAGAAGGGTTATATTTGAAAGTTCCTAAGTAATAATATGAGATTTTTATCTTATTTTAAAAGCTGAAATGAATGGTCTGCCAAAATGTAAAACACTGTGGATATGAAAATAACTCCATGAATAATCATTTTTTGGTTTAGAAAATATCAGTAAATATAAAAAATAACTTCAAGAAGTTAAAACTTTCTTCTAAATATCTGTCCATACAGCTGAAGCAATTTATAATTATCAAATAAAGTTCTACATAATAAGAAATAAGTTAGTCTTCCAGAAAAGGTAAACACCATGATAGAAAAGGCACAGAATTATGAGACAAGGCACACAGTCAATTTTAAACCAGCAATCCTACCAAAAAACAATAAACAAACAAACAAACAAAAATACCACATAGTTCAGCAACAAAAACACTACATTCAAGGATTTACCATCTGCTTTAATAACAATTTTTTCTATCCGTCACAGTAGATAACATATTTTCTCTTGGCAATAAAACATGGCATATAAATTTACTATTGCTGAAGCTAAAAACCATTGAAAAACTTGAAAATCGTCTCTGAGAGACTTGTTTCAATGACAGTAGTGATGTATCCCAATAAAAAATGAAAATTTTGTTTTTTTTAACATATTCAAGAATTACGATTATATGCTTGAACTATATTCTTTAACCTATCTTCAACAGTGGTTACTATCAATAGATAAATCTGCCCTAGGATATAATAAAATCAGAGCACAGATGGCTTAGGTTTTTGAATGAATTTAAATCTAAATAACCTGTTTAACATACTGGTCTTTAAATGTCATATTGATAGAAAACAGAGATGAGTGAAAAAGAGCTATATTTCAGGGAAGTCTAATACTTAACTGGTAATTTACTGGGGTTACAAATTGAGAGATAAGACAGAGGTTAATGAATTTGCTAAGGAAATAGTCACTGGTGACTAAGGACAGACTCACACTCCTATTATTAGATCTCTCAGGAGGCCATCCAGAGAAGTAAAAACAGGGATGTCTGCATATGAGAACTGGAAATATTTCTTTCCCCTCATGTTAGGAAATAAATACAACGGTTTCTATCTCACTGGCAAGAGAAAGGCTACGACACTGACTTTAATCAAGGATATAATTTTGTCCTTAGAGAAATTTCAGGACAAAATGAGTTTGTAAAATATAATTGTTATGGATCATGCTTTACCCTGTACCATCAGCTGTTGCATGATTTATACGATCATTCAAAAACATATAAAACATTCAAAGCTTCCTAAGACACTTATGATACATATTTTAAATTCTACACCATGCCCAAGCAAACGTGAAATTAAAAAGAATATGATGTATTGGAAAATGCTGTAAATATATAGTGCATCCTTGTTCACTGTTTAATTAGACTCAATATTTATTGAGTGCTATTAAGTGCCGAACATGTTCTTGGTAAAGAAGTTCTCTAAATGATGCGTGAAGTTGCATCTTTAGTAAACAGAATTTCATTCATCACAGTTATTCCCAAAACTGCCAACAGCAACAAAAACCTTCATATTCTGTTTTTATATTTTTGAATAAATGACTGCACATTATTTTCCACTAAGTGACAGTAAAACAGACAACTCTGCTAATAAATTTTTTTTTATGGTATAAGGAAATAACCATTGATGGCATCATAGGACCCAGGAGTAGAGAACTCTTCGTCTTTTGTTCATCACTCCAAGGCAAGCAGCAGAAAGAGCACAGACGCTCATAGGACTAACTCCAGGGCCAGATTCAGTTCAGTTCGGTTCAGTTCAGTCACTCAGTCGTGTCTGACTCTTTGTGATCCCATGAATCGCAGCACGCCAGGCCTCCCTGTCCATCACCAACTCCCGGAGTTCACTCAGACTCACGTCCATCGAGTCCGTGATGCCATCCAGCCGTCTCATCCTCTGTCGTCCCCTTCTTCTCCTGCCCCCAATCCCTCCCAGCATCAGGGTCTTTCCCAATGAGTCAACTCTTCGCATGAGGTGGCCAAAGTACTGGAGTTTCAGCTTTAGCATCATTCCTTCCAAAGAAATCCCAGGGCTGATCTACTTTAGAATGGACTGGTTGGATCTCCTTGCAGTCCAAGGGACTCTCAAATCTTCTCCAACACCACAGTTCAAAATCATTAATTCTTCGGTGCTCAGCCTTCTTCACAGTCCAACTCTCACATCCATACATGACCACTGGAACAGATCCAAATACCAGCAGTGCCATTCACTACTTACAGAGGTCCTGGAAAAGCACCACCTTGGTTTCATTAAATATTTAAAAATCAAACAAACAAGGATAATAATAGTACCTAGCTAACAGAGTTTAGTAAGTAAATATTTATTTGCCAAGTGCTTAGAATAATCCCTGGCACAAACCACTATATTAGAGTTTGTTAAAACAAAATAAAAATAGTGTTTTGTGTGTTTGGGTGAGGGAGGCTCTAAAAGGCAGGGAGAGGGAGGTTGTGTGAGAACAATTAATATCATTCATCCCTGATTTGACATGGCATCTTTCCTTCAAAAAGCTTTGTGATAAATATCTGTATGGATTTCTTTATTTACCAGCTATCATTTACAAGCTATCATTGCCATAGACTGTCTAAATTGTTTTCTTTCCTTCCATTTACACTTTCCTTCCATTTTTGCGCTTAATTATTTTATCAGAGAACACTTTTAATGCGTTTATAACATGATCTAGCATACACCCCCTGCAACTGCCATCATGTGATAAAGTCTATGAAAGGAAAGGAAAGTGAAGCCGCTCAGCTGTGTCTCACTCTTTGTGAACCCATGGACTGTAGTCTACCATGCTCCTCCATCCAAGGGATTTTCCAAGCAAGAGTACTAGAGTAGGGTGCCATTTCCTTCTCCAGGGGATCTTCCTGACCCAGGGATCAAACCTGGTTCTCTTGCATTGTAGGCAGACACTTTACCCTCTCAGCCATCAGGGAAGCCCGATAAAGTCTGTAACTTTGTCAAAAGAATATTATTCTTACCAAGAATATCTGAAATAAGACACATAGACCCTATACTATAATTGTAGGTGCTTTGATATGAAAATGCTGACATTATAAATTACCCAAGGAGAGGTACAAATGAAATGCTCTGTGAAATAACTTCTCAGTAGGTATGTAGGATAGTAGCCTGAAGGACTTTGGGTATATATTTCAAGTAGCAATAGTAAAACAAAGTAACACATCACTCTACATTCCTCATATTCCAGGCCAGTATTAGCTCAATCTTCTGGACTTACCCAGTGAAATAATTGTAAGGAAAGACTGTGTGGGGCTTACTAGTCGCCTGATCATAATGCTGTAATGAAGCGGAACTGAAACTAGCTGTGCTGGGTCTTTGTTGCTGTGCGTGGGCTTTCTCTAGGGGCGGAGAGTGGGGGCTACTCCCAGCGGTGGTGCACTGGCTCCTCATTGCAGTGGCTTCTCTTGTTGCAGAGCACGCCTCAGCAGACTTCAGTGCTGAAGCACACAGGGCTTAATTGCTCTGTGGCATGTGAAATTTTCCCCAACCAGGGATTGAACCCACATCCCCCACATTAGCAGGTGGATTCCCATCCGTGCCTTCACTTTAGCAGCCAACAACAGTTATGTTTTTTCTGCCACAAATGACTCTGATAAGGCAATTTAGTCAATAATATCATCAACCAAAATATACTAATGTATAATAAACACTGATCTAAATATTAATGGAGATAGATTTTTCCTATACTATTATCAGCATGAAGTATATCCAGAGTGGTTGAAAGAAAGGGTGTTAAATTTCGTCAAATTAATTTTGGGGTGTGTAGTTCATTTCTGATTACATTTTTACTACCTGCGACATTTTTTTAATGAAAGGAGTTGCTTTCATGAAAAATCTGGAATCTAGAATGCTTGTCATGATCTACTAAGCAATACATAGTTTATTCTTAAAGTCTGAAATTTCAGTGCCCTACTTAAAAACTAGTTGGCTTTTAAATGGGCTCATACATTGACTTGTTCAGAACTTAAGTTGGTTTTTTTTTCTCATAGAAAATATAGCAAAACTGACCAAAAAAAAAAAAGAAACAAACATTCAATGAGCACCCAGTATGTGCCAGCATTCTGCTAAGGAACTTAATTTTAATATCCTTTTTTTATAGAACCCTATAAAGCAGTAACTATCATGCTGATTTTACACATTTAGAGAAGGTTGTTTCCTTAAATTACAAATTACTTTATTAATAGATGTACATTGTGGGAAAAATAACAACTATACTTAAGATCAAACAAGCTAATAAAGAAAAAACAGCAGCCCACCAAAGGCATTCTTTCTTTTAAGTTTAGCCTCTTCTTATGGCTTTTATCTCAACATTTCTAAATAAAACCTAGTGCTGTAAGAATATTATCTAGAAAAGTTGAGATTAAATTGAGAAGTGCCTAAAACCCTTCCATCCCCTTATTCCAATTTGGACTGGACACTCTCTCAGCTATCTAGCTACCATCCCGGGGCTTCCTTTCACCAATATTTTGGGGGTTTCCTCTGTCTTCTTCTTGTCCTTTTCAATATTCCCCTTCTGTTACTTGACAGATCGTTTAGCTTGAAATATAATTTCAGTTTAGAAGTCATGTTCAATTGGAACTTTAACAGCACTACTCTGTGGTCTTAGCCTCTAACATCGCTGTCAAGAACTCGATGCAATTCTTATTCAAATGTCATATAGCATATTTTTGTTTCTGTTTTCAATTCCTGAAAACTCTTAGAAGATCCTCCTTATCAAAGATGCTTTGAAATTTCCCAAAGATGTGCTTTGAAATAGGTGTTTATTGATTCACTATGCTGAGCACTTTGTAGACTCATTTAACATGGAAACTCATAACCTATTTACAATTTTGACAATTTTTCTTTCAGATCTTGACAAAATGACCCTTAAATAGTGCCATTTTCCCCTGGTTGTCTCATACGAATAACGATCTTCTGCCCCTTCCCCACTCACACCACTCTCTAGATTCTGTACCCCACCTCATTGCTACTCACCCCATTGTCTTCCTGCCCTTTATGCCTTCAGATTCAACAACAGATCATGCTATTAATTACATCTCCATGGTATATTAACAGTTTTCATATATCCAGTTTCTAATTTAAAAACACTTTTTAGCCTCAAGAATCTACTTTCAAATATAAATGGACACTAGAATATACTGTGTTTTTACAAAAGCTATTAAGAGGTCCTCAATGAAAGCAACTAAACTTGGACTTACAAAAAATATTAGAATTTTAAAAAGAGTTTGGTAATTTTTAAGTTTCATTCCAAACAGAGAAGAAATGTTAGTTAGAATGAGATTATTCTATTTACCCAGACATTATTACAACAACAACCTGGTCCTTCAGTAAGACCCTTACAAGGTCTGCACAATGGTGTGACAACAGTGCTGCAATGGACTGAATCTTGGTGTCCCCCAAACTCATGTGTTGGGCCTCCAGGAGGTAATCAGGTTATCAGGGAAGAGTTCTCATGAAGAGAATTAGTACCCTTACAAAAGGGACCCCAGAGAGCTCCCATGCCTTCTTCCCACCATGAGTTAGCCTACAGGAAGTCAATAGTCTGCAGCCCAGAAGAGGGCCCATCGCAGACATTAAATCTGTTTGCTCTTTGAACCACCCACTCCACAGTACCTCTTATCACAGTGGGAACTGATTAAGACAAGTAATAATACGATACAGGAATGTATTATTTAGGCATAAATACAATAGCTGCTGCTGCTGCTGCTAAGTCGCTTCAGTCATGTCCAACTCTATGCGACCCCAGAGACTGGACTATGCAGCCCACCAGGCTCCGCCATCCCTGGGATTCTCCAGGCAAGAACACTGGAGTGGGTTGCCATTTCCTTCTCCAATACATGAAAGTGAAAAGTGAAAGTGAAGTCGCTCAGTCATGTCCAACTCTTAGCGACCCCATGGACTGCAGTGCACCAGGCTCCTCCATCCGTGAGATTTTCCAGGCAGGAGCACCGGAAAGAGTAGTAGTCAAATTCACTGCTAAGTCTTCAGTTCAGTTCAGTTCNCACTGGAGTGGGTTGCCATTTCCTTCTCCAATAAATGAAAGTGAAAAGTGAAAGTGAAGTCGCTCAGTCATGTCCAACTCTTAGCGACCCCATGGACTGCAGTGCACCAGGCTCCTCCATCCGTGAGATTTTCCAGGCAGGAGCACCGGAAAGAGTAGTAGTCAAATTCACTGCTAAGTCTTCAGTTCAGTTCAGTTCAGTCGCTCAGTCGTGTCTGACTCTTTGTGATCCCATAATCGCAGCACGTCAGGCCTCCCTGTCCATCACCAACTCCCAGAGTTCACTCAGACTCATGTTCATAGAGTCCGTGATGCCATCCAGCCATCTCATCCTCTCTCNAAAGGCAAAATGATAGGATACCAAAAGAGGAACTCTCCAGGTCATTAGGTACCCAATATGCTACTGGAGCTCAGTGGAGAAATAACTCCAGAAAGACTGAAGGGATGGAGCCAAAGCAAAAACAATATCCAGTTGTGGATGTGACTGGTGATAGAAGCAAGATCCGATGTTGTAAAGAGCAATATTGCTAAGTCTTAGGAAAGCTTATGAAAATTTTAGTATAATTCTAATTTATTAACCAAAGAAACACATCTATTTACAAAAAGCTCATCTTTACCAATGACCCTATGCTATATCACTTATGTCAAATGTTATTAGAAGAGGCCACGTTTTCCCCTCACTCCTATTTTCCAAGGAGTTTCTTTTTTGGGAGGCTTATCTACCACTGTGAAGTTTCTAGCCTTCAGCGGCTACTCCAAAGCTATTTTTATCTAACTGTTTTTTTGTGTACTGCTGATGATAATCTGCTTGTAAATATATTTTTCTCTCTCTTACTTTCAGTCACTCCCAATGTATTATTTCACTGGCTCCCTTCCTAGATCATCTGGTTCCTAACACACATCTGGATACTTCCTACAATTTCTACTCTTAAAAACTAATTACAAAAGGTTTGTTTAAATATGCTTTTGACTCTGATGGCACTATTTTGATTAAAGTAAAAAGGAAAAAACTGAAAGACCTCTAAGTTGAAAAATAAACTGACATAAAATAATAATCTGTATTACCAGTTCTCTTCCTATTTCAAGTTTCTTTTATTTCCTTCCCATGCCAAGAATTCATCTTCTTTTTATTCTTTTCTACCTTGAGTTTATCTTGTTATTTTCTACTCCGCAGAGTTAGAAAAAAATATGCAAAACACAATCGAAATTATTTTATACGCAAAAGAAAAAAACGAACTAGATGGGAATTTCCTGTTGTGACATATATTAACTATCAATTAAAATGGAAAACAGTTAACCTGTAAATTTCTGAAGACAAAGAAAAAGAAAATAGGCTGTACATTTCAGAGAAAAGAAGTTAACCAGAACAATCCAACAGACACAACAGCTTTATGAGAAACTAGGGAACTTCCTTTCTTAAGCATTGTTACTACAGAAATTAGATGGCAGGTAAGTGCCAAGAGCACGCATGTGTGTGTGCGCTCAGTCACGAATCTGTGTTGGACTCCTTGCAACGCCCTGACCTGTAGCTTGCCAGGCTCCTCTGTCCATGGGATTTCCCAGGCAAGAATACTGGAGTTGGTTGCCATTTCCTTTTCCAGGGGATTTTCCCAACTTAAGTATGGAACCTGCATCTCCTGCGTCTCCTGCACTGGCAGGTGGGTTCTTTTACCACTGAGCCACCCGGGAAGCCCTTAGGGTCATAACAAAACAGGTTTCATCCCTGGAGGCAGCTTCAGTCTGTTTTGGACACAAACACAACTAGATGTTCCACCTATCTGATTTACAAATCCTTCTGTTTGAAATATAAACTAAAAAGGCTTTTCTAAGTAGCTGAGCCAATCCTGTTCCCTGCTCCTCCCCCTCCAAAAAAAAAAAAAAAGAAGGAAGAAACTGAGAGGGAGGGAGAAATGGGGGATAGGGGAGAGAGAGACCACTGGCGCAACTACAGTAAGCAATGTTCAGATAATTTTGCTCAACTTATCTAAATCATATATTTTTTCATTTTGGAAAAGTTCCTATAGCAGTCAAAAGCCAAGATTAAGTCTCAAAATTAAATCTCAAGACGCACTATAAACAACTTCACTCCCATCTTTCTACCTCAAGTTACATAACAGGATGGTGAATTACGGCTGTACTTTAGAAGAAAGGAATTTGCCAAACTGTGCAAGTAAAAATGGAAAAACAAATGAGTAAAGTCATGAGATATGGAGACAGGATGTTTTCTAAGATGCCACACCTCAAATTTCTTTATTGGGTTAATTTAAACCTGTCCAAGCAAAATGAGAAACAACACTTACTCCATTATCTCACTGGTTCCATGGTTTTGTAAGAGTCAGAGAGAACTGAAGTTTGTCTCAAATCAAAATTTACGTTGTTGGTCTTGCATTCTTCTTTCAAACCATAATAAAAATCTCACTGGATAAGGAAGCTGAGGCTGAGGGTTAATGATGAGAAGAGGCAGAATTTGAAGCCAGTTACAGTAACTTCAAACCTCGTGCCATTTCTACTGCCCATGAGTGCCTCTAATAAAGCAACCCTTCCAGAGAAAACAGAGAGTTCCAGTCACAGACATGCACTTTCTTTCCTACCACAGTAAACTTCTTATCTATGAAGTAACTGCTAAATCTGCTCTTGTGATTTTGATATACTAATTAATCTTATAACCGAAACTCCAACAATAGCACACACGTTTGTGCTATCAAGCTGAAATGCAACATAAAGGATAAACTGTCTGGACCTCCCTGGTGGTCCAGTGGTTAGGAATCTGCCTGCCAACGCAGAAGACACAGGTTTGACCCCTGGTCCAGGAAGATCCCATATGCTGCAGGGCAACTAAGCCTGAGAGCCAGCTACTGAGCTGGTGCACCCAGAGCCCACACTCCACAACAAGTGAAACCACTGCAACGAGAAGCCCTCACACCGCAGCTAGAGAAAGACTGTATAGAGCAATGGAGACTGTCAACTACAAATGGGCACGTGCCAAGGGCATTGCCAACGACTGGACAACAAAGGCTTTCGCCATCTGCCTCTATGGAGATTGAACCCCATGCCGCTGTGGCTGCTGACCTTCAACAACCCCCAAGGGAGTTCAGGGTGGTGTGCTCCAGGAAAATTGGTGAGACAGGTCTTTAGATAGTTGGATGTTTCTAGGAACAGATTTTATGATCTCAATCCTTGCATCTCCTCATATCTAGAGAAGCACTAAACCCCTTCACGGTGACATCAGATCCTCATGACTAACAAAAAAACTTTTGTAAAATGAGTGCTTCATGTTACTGAACTCCTCCTTCACCAAAACCTGATATATTGACTTTCACCCACTGCCGCTTTGGAGCAGTCTCTCAGAGCTATGCTGTCTCCCGGGCTGCAGTCCTCACTGTGCCCCAGACAAAACTTAACTCGCAGCTCTGAAGTTGTACATCTTTTTTTAGTCAACAAGACTCAGCGCAGCAAAAAATTAAATAATTTTTTTAAAAAGATCATTTTCTGTTATTAAAAGGATGTATTTTCTCTTACCATTCTATATAGGAGCAAGATAATATTTAATAAAACCTATTTACTACTAACAAAATCTTTTAGGAAAAAAAAGCCTAGGTGTCATGCTCACAAACACCACTATGGTTACAGTATCAACTAGCATGCATGCTATAACACTTCAGTTGTGTCCAACTCTTTGCAACCCCACGGACTGTAGCCTGCCAGGCTCCTCTGTCCATGGGATTCTCCAGAAAAGAATACTAGAGGGGTTTGCCATGCCTCCAATCATCTAGCGGCACAGCCCAAGAGGTCAGATCTGACACCTGCAGCCGGGCACACTGAGTGCCACGACTTGTTACCATGGATGGTGGCGCATACCAACTTTGCACTTATCAGAACCAACAGTGGCGACTGCAATAACTGTTTATAGTCCTTGTGGCCACGTAATGATGCTAACTCTCTGATTTCATTCCAAAAATATTTCTCTAAAGTGGATGTGGTTTTCCCTATGGGGGGAGGGGAGTGGCTAGAGGGAAAGAATATTTCCCACAGCTAAGATTATCTTTTACCTTGAAGTGTCTCACCTGAAAAAGTCAAGCAAGGGTTTCTCTAGTGTGTCTCATGTCAGTCATCTGCTCAACAATCAGTCACTCACTTATTCGGCAACAATGCACAAAACCTGCCAGTTGCCATGACAACACCAAAGTGAAGCTACAGTCTTGTCAACTAAGAAGTTCCAATCTGGTAAAGAAGATACACACCAACAACTTATTAAAAGGTAAGGACACACATTCAGTATTAGATGTAAAAGAGGAACTGCTTATCAGAGATAAATGCTATGAATTCTGATTAGTGGAATAAAGGAAACAATTACCAAGAGGAGACATCTAACTGGGCCTCAGGACAAATGTGATTATCACAGATGAGGGAAGCAGAATGAGAGACTACAGCAAGACAACCAGGCTGATGGCCCAATGTGAGCAGAAGCTCAAGTATGAGAATGCATGGGGAACCTGAAGTAGACCTGTGTGCCCAGAGAACCTAGAGAATCTGTGATGAGTAAAAAAAAAGATGATGTCAGAGAGTCAAGTCTGGTCAGGACACAGAGAGCATTTAGTGTCCTTGCAAATTTGAATTTTATCCTAGAGACAACAGAGATCCTGTAAAAGGTATTTAAAGAAATCAAGTAATATGAGACTTTCCTGATGGTCCAGTGGCCAAGACTCTACCCTCCCAATGCAGGGGGCCCAGGTTTGATCCTTAGTTAGGGAACTAGATCTCATATGCCCGTGCAGCAACTAAAGACCCCGCATGCCCCAAGGAAGACTGAAGACCCTGTGTACCACAACTAAGACCCAGCACAGCCAAATAAGTAAGCAAATATTTAAGAGAAAGGGAAAAAAAGAGCCAATGGTAACTTTAAAAATGAAAAGAAATATGATTCAAGTAGGGCTTTTCAGAAGATAATGCTGAGCAAGCAGTGAAAGGAGATACATAGAAAGAAGAAAAGAGAACCGAGAGAAGAGATTCGATGGGTAGTTATTAAGATATCTATGTAGAAACAAATGAGTAAGTTAAAGTTAGGAGGACTAGAAGGATGGTGGGCATTTAGCAGAAATTCAATCACATAAGAACAACAGGCTCTAGGGGAAGGGACGGAGTGAGGAAGAGAATTACACAAAGAAAATGGCTTCAGTTTTGAACATTCCAGTAAAGATGTTCAGATGACCAATTGGGAATTCAGGTCTGCAACTGAGAAATTAAAGCCAGAAATAGAGACTTAAAAGTTATTAGAACCAAGGTGGCATTTAGAAACACGAAAACAGGGTAAGTCATCTACAGAGAAAGGACAAAGCAAACAAAGAAGGGTAAGGATAAGACTTTACAAAAAGGGAGCCAGTAAAGAAGGTACGGTGTGGGAGAAACACAGCCGATAGAGAAAAAATGTTGCACAAGACAGGAGAGCTCTCAAGAGGGGAGGGGAGTCGATCATCACAAACTCTGAAGAGAAAGAGTGAAAGGGACAGCAGTTTGGACAGCATCTCTGATATGACTGGAAATTTCAGGAGGGGGATGAAATCAGATTTCAGGTTCAGAACAGAATTATCAGGGAGTGAGCACAAATAAATTGGTTTTAGAAAAGGCTGATGAAGACCTGAGATAGCCTTAAAGTGTCCTAACTTCTAGAATCAGCTAACACAGTAAAAACTTAGAATCTGCTTGTGACTAGCGTTAGTGGCTCAGTCATGTCTGACTTAATGCGACCCCAAGGACTGTAGCCCATCCATCAGGCTCCTTTGTCCGTGAGAATCTCCAGGCAAGAATACTGGAGTGGGCTGCCATCCCCCTCTAAGGGGATTTCCCAACTCAGGAATCAAACCTGAGTCTCCTGCATTGGCAGGCGGATTTTTTACCATCTGAGCCACCAGGGAAGCCCTAGGGCATCTTGCCTCCCTGATGGGGAAACCAAACCCTGGTCTCCCACGTGGCAGGCTGGGATACTCACCACTACACTAACAGGGATGGTGGATGTTACGTCAATCGTGAGAGAGCAGAACCGGGAGTGACTCAAGTGCTACTTCTAAAACAGAGGGGACTGGTGCCCCCCTGAGCCATGGAGCTGCCGGCTGCACAGGGGCCATGCCACCCAGGCGCAGGGCCCACACGCTCTTGACAGGATGGTAAACCTGGCGGCCACAAGGTGGCACTGGCTCTGGCGGGAGAGGTGGGTGCTTGTCCTGGTCGCCCGGCTTTTGCTCCTCTACTCCCTCACCAGCGCCTTCAAGCAGGAGAAGAGGGCAGTGAGAGAGCGGCATCTCCTCCAGGGTCAAGACGATGATCAGCCCGTTCCGTGGAAAGTACAGTCTAACTGGGCAATGTCAGTCAGTCCAGCAACCAGTGCAGAGCTCCAATCAAGGCAAGCGCCTCATCACAGACGAACATGGCTACGTTTGTGAGAGGAAAGATTTGCTGGTGGGTGCCTGCTGTGACAGCACTGTCTGACACAAAGCAGGACTGCCGTGGCGACTGCTTGTCCAGCAGCTGGGGAGCCCAACAAGCAGCTTCTCCTGGAGCACTTCCTCAGCAGCGACATTTCAGAGCCCCTCATGGCAGTTGAAGACCACTTTGAATTGTGCTTGGCTAAATGCAGGACCTCACCCTGGCCTCTTCAGGGCTGGGCCTTGAACTCCCTGTCCTGACAACTAACATCATCTAGAGACTCAGATGCTCTTCTCTTCTCATCCTGAGCCAGCCTTTCAGCAGCTGGAACCATGTGTGCTCAGCTTTCTTCCTAGTGGTATCTGGAGACACTTGCTTACCTGTGTGGGGACACTGTCTTCACCAGAAATACTGCCTTGTTGTCCTGGGGGGTTCTGTCCTCATGGCCCACGCCCCTGTTGCAATGACTGTTCTGCTCAGCCGTGGACAGCAGGAGCCTCAGAAAGTCACCTGTGGGGTGGCCTCCTTCTCTGCCACAGAAACTCTATCTTAAGGCGACTCCTAAGTAGAGCTACATCTCACAACTGACTGTAAGTGCTGGTCCTTTATTGCTTTCAATTCCAGGAAATGCGACATACAGACCTTCAGTTTCCCTGTGATTTACAGAGAAGAACAAAATTCAAGTTTCCGTCAAGGTGCCTTAAGAGACTCACATCTGCCCTCCGTGGGTGCTGGACATGAAGGCTGCTGGTCCACACGCTCGCGGTGCTCCTGTGTTACTCGTATGACACTGACCCTCTCTGGTCAGGATCGAGAGTCTACGGTCCTCAGATCAAGACGTCATGTGCTCCTTAACAGCAACGCTCTTTGCCCTCAGGAGTCACGTTACCACACGTTGTCCTTTCCCAGAGCCCCACACTAACCCCAGGATTGGGCAAGGTCTTCTTCCTTGCTCCTTTTTGGTTGTTCAGCTATTGCCCTTGAAGCAGGGCCCAAGCCCGCTTTCAGCATTTTTATCTCAGCAGAGCTTTTTCCTTTGGCCTTGTTTGCCTTCCTATATATTTCTGCAGTCTGTGTGGTGGAAATTTCCCTTAAATCCCTCCTATTACTTCCCTGCTGGCTCAGTGGCAAAGAACCTGCTTGCCAATGCAGGAGACACAGGAGATGTGGGTTCAATCCCCGGGTCTGGAAGATCCCTTGGAGGAAGGCATGGCAACCCTTCATGCGTGGAAAAGCCCATGGACAGAGGAGACTGGTGGGCTACAGTCTGTGGGGTCACAAAGAGTCAGGCACTACTGAGCATGGGGAAAACACACACACACACACACACACACACGCACACTACTTCTCATGTTTATCTTCCTGAAGTAGTCTGTCCCCCTAACTCAGCTTTCTTAAAGAATGAACTGTCTGGCAGTTGTTTTCTAGTGTTAGATCCCAGAAAATCTATTCAGTTCACACTGGACTTTTCAGATTCTGTGTGTTTTCATCAGTGCCAAATCAGACTTTGTGTGTGTGGAAAATAAAATAGAGTAAAATTTACAAATTGAAAGCTTATAGTAATAAAGTGGGAGGAAGCTGATAAAACGCATTCATCTATGTTGCTTATCACCTCAGGTCTAAGAGGATGTTACAACTAGCATCGAACAAACATGGAAACTTGCTTTAGTTATTGTCTGATTGTTTATTTGCTTAGATTTCTATGTCCTTATTGTTAATTCAATCCCAAATTCACTTCCTGTTGTTTCAGTTAACTCAGGTATATCAGCATGGGCTTTTTGGGGAAGTCCTCACGGCAGCCTTCTGACTGCTCCAGTCTATACTGGGTGTCATTACTCTGAGGCTGGGTACCTGGGTTCTTCTTGCAGGGTCTCCCGAGGGTTTCCTGTGTCTCTCCCCTGTGTTGGATCCCCTATCCTAAATCCCACATCCTGCTCATTCTTGGTGAAGAATTTATCCCATTTAGCTTCAGGAGAAATGGTGTGTAGGAGGTAGTTTTTTTAACCTTGCACGTCTGAAAATGTCTTTATTCTCATGTGCTATTAGCGGCTTAGAGCTATATTATATAGAATTCTATATTGAAATAATCTTCCTTCAAAAGTCTGAAGGTATTCCTTATTATTTTCTAGCTTCTGATATTGCTGATAGAAGTCAGAAGCCATTCTGATTTCTGGTCCTTAGTTTGTAATATTTTCCCTTTCTATGGCAGTTTGCAAAATGGCCTCTTTGTCATCAGAGACAAANTTCTATATTGAAATAATCTTCCTTCAAAAGTCTGAAGGTATTCCTTATTATTTTCTAGCTTCTGATATTGCTGATAGAAGTCAGAAGCCATTCTGATTTCTGGTCCTTAGTTTGTAATATTTTCCCTTTCTATGGCAGTTTGCAAAACGGCCTCTTTGTCATCAGAGACAAATTGAAATTTCCCCAAAATGTGCCTTGTCATAGGCACTTAGTAATTCCTTTTAATCTGGAACGTCATATCCTTCAGTTGTGGGAAATTTGCTTAAAATATTTTGCTAGTGATTTCCTCCCCTTTGTTTTACTTTTTCTGGAACTCATTGTTTTGACTTCCTAAACTGATGCTCTAATTATTTTATCTTTTTTCCCCTTTATTTTCTGGGCTATTTCCTCATTTTCATTTTCTAGCGCTTCTATTATTGAGTCTTATTTCTGTTATAATTTTTTAATACACAACACAAAGCAGTATCTTGGCTTTGTATTTAACACTCAGTTCTTGTCTCATGTATGTCATATTTTCTCTCTCTGAAGATAATTACAGGTTTTTTTAAGTTTTCTATTCCCTGCATATCTCTGCTTCCAAATTTCTTAAAAAAATTTTTTTTGTTTTGTTTTGGATTTTTTCTTCCATGCTAGAGGCTTTCCCTCCAATGACAACTAGCCTTGGGAATGTCAGTGTCCTTAGGTCTTTGCTCTTAGGCTGGTAAATTCTCCAGCTGATCTCTTGCCTGGAGGGTAAAGACAAAGTGAGGGAGACAGGTAGAGGAGTCTCATCATTCAGTTTGCAGGTGTTTATTTTATTCCCTTGTATTTGGTAAAGACCTCTCCACGATGACTCGCCTATTTTGGGTTGCCCTGCGGGCATGGTTTAGTTTCACTGAGTTAGACAAGGGTGTGGTCCTAGTGTGATTNTGCGTTTCATGGGGTCGTAAAGAGTCGGACACGACTGAGCGACTGAACTGAACTGATTTGGTAAAGTACCCTGTGCTGTGCATTTTGGCTGGTATGCCCCAGTCCAGAGAGACTCTTGAGTTTTCTCCCCCAGAGAAATGACCCACAACCTTACATGAGGGTAGAGATAGGGGTGGAAGAGCAACTATCTAGTGGTCTTGGAAAGAGGAGAAGACTGAGGGATCTACTACTATTCATTCCTGAGGCCATCGATTCCTGGACTATTTGAAGATTTTGTGGTAAAAATCAGATTGGTTTTTGGCTTTCTTTGTTGCTAGATTAAGAACTAGCTTTCTCAGGTCAGGTAGGTCATTTACCACACTCCATTTGCTTTCCAGTATTTGATTTATTATTATGTATTATTGGGTTTTGTAGTTGTTTCTTCTTTGCCATTTTCCTTATTCTTGAAGGACTATGTCTTTAAAGGAATATCCCATTACTATAGCTGTAGTGAGGTTTCTGAAAGGAATACAAGTGCATGCTTATGTTCAATCCACCATTTTCTCCCCAGAAGTCTAGGCTGAATCAAAACCCATTCCTGATTGTTTACACCAGTCGTTACCATTCCTACCCAATTCTCCAGTCACCAGAGTGGTTTACTGAGGTTAATATTGCCTCAAACCAAGTTGAGAGTGGCCCCTCACCTGGGCATCCCATTTTGGAGGGCTCTAAGTAAAAAATAAAGTTTATTAGACTAACTTAAACATTAACACATATAATACAGCTTTCTAAACTCAGCAAGTAGTTCATCCACAGTGAANCTCCAGTCACCAGAGTGGTTTACTGAGGTTAATATTGCCTCAAACCAAGTTGAGAGTGGCCCCTCACCTGGGCATCCCATTTTGGAAGGCTCTAAGTAAAAAATAAAGTTTATTAGACTAACTTAAACATTAACACATATAATACAGCTTTCTAAACTCAGCAAGTAGTTCATCCACAGTGAAATAGTGACTTCCTTCATTTCTCCTTCCCCAGTTCTTCTGGACTTGCAGCAACCCTGACAATAGCCTGTAGAAATGACTTAACTGAGTCAGAAAAGGAATCTTTTATTCAAGACACTTTACTGAAATCTGTTGGATATTTTACGAAATGAGGACAAATCAACAATGACAATTAAATGGCACACACCCCTACTTGTAGGGGTACACATAATTTCCCCAACCAGATGTACAGCACTGCCTTTGAATCACCTTTCACAAAACTTAATCTCTACTATTCCAGGATGAGGATGCGGAGGAAGATAAAAGAACAAAACAGGAATCTAAACACTCCTTTATAACTTAGAAGAACTGTGGTCTGACACCTTGACTTAAAACCCATTTCTTCATTTAAAAAATGATTTAGCTGCTCATCTAAACTTAGCTCATAAGAGTGAAATAAAAAATGACTTTAGTACCAGCAGGCCTGCAGCCACTGAATGAGGCAGAGCATGGCAGCCTTCTTGGCCAAGGGCCAGCCGTATGTATCAGCCCAGCTACCATAGTCCCAACACAACAGAAAGGCCCACAGAGCCCATGCAGGGGCCTTGGGTGACCAGAGAGAGTGTACTGCTAGGCCTCATACAATGTCTCCTATACAAGGTCACTTATCCAAAATCAGGAAATGTAACCAACCTACTTAATATAGGGGAAGAGAATTAGGCAAAATAAGGAGACAGAAGAATATGTTCCAAACAAAGGAATAAGACAAAATTCCAAAAGAAGAACTAGGCAAAGAAGACATGAGCAATCTACCCAATAAAGAATTCAAGGCAATGACCTCATATAAACATGCTCAGTGAACTTGGGACAAGAATGGATGAACAGAGTGAAAAGCTCAACAGAGTAAGAAAATACAAAGAACGACCAAAGAGAGTTGAAGATGACAATAACTGAAATAATAAAAACATATTAGAAGCAATCAAAAGTAAATTAGATGGAGGAACAACTCAGTGATGTGAAAGGCAGAGCAGTGGAAGTCACTCAAGCTGAATAGAAAAAAAAGACAAAAGATTAAACAAATATAAGCATAGTTTTGAAAATACCTCTGAGACAACATCAAGTGCACTAACATTCACATGATACCAAAAGGAGAAGAAACAGAGAGGGGAAGGCAGAGAACTTATTTGAGGAAATGATAACTGAAAATTTCCCTAATCTAGGAATACCTATAATAAGTAGTTAAGGGATAGACACAACAGAAGATGTAAAGTATGATGTCACAACACTAACCATGGTAGGGAGTGTTAAATGTACGGTGGTTAAAACGTGTTCAAAGTTAAGACAGCATCAGTGCAAAATAATCACATGTAAACAGGGTGTTACACATGAACTGCATGGTAAGTACAAACTGAAAATCTATACCAGATACACACCAAAACAAGGAAAAGGAATCCAAACATAACACTAAATTCTATGAAAAGAAAGCCAGGATAGCAATACTCATATCAGAAGAAATACACCTTAAAACAAAGACAGGAAACAAACAAGACAATACATAATGATAAAGGGATTGAGCCAACAAGAAGAGTTAACAATTGAAAATACCTATGCATCCCACACAGGAGTACCTAAATACAGAAAGCAAACATTAAAGGCAAAAACTGTCAGTAAGACAATAATAGAAGGGGGCTTTAATACACCACTTACCTCCATGAACAAATCATCTAGACAATCAGTAAAGAAACACTGGCCTTAAATTGCACATTAACCTATTTTAATGTAAAGAAATATACATAGAACAGTCCATCCCAAAGCAGAAGAATACACATCCCTCTCAAGTGTACATGAAACATTCTTTGGGATAGATCACACCTTAGGTCACAAAACAAATAACAGTATATTTAAGAAGACCAAAATCATGTTTTCTGAACACAACAGTGTGAGACTAGAAATCAACTACAGGAAAAAAACTGCAAAAACTACAAACATATGGAGGCTAAACAATATGTTACTAAACAACCAAGGGATCACTGAAGAAATCAAAAGGAGAGTAAAAAAAATAATACCTGGAGACAAATGAAAATGAAAACACAATGATCCAAAACCTATGGGATACTGCAGAAGCAATCGTAAGAGGGAAGTTTACAGTGATACAAGCCTACCTCAAGAAACAAGAAAAATCCCCAACAAACAATCTAGCCTTAGATATAAGAGAACTAGAAAAATAAAGAACAAGCAAAATCCAAAGATAGAATAAAGTCATAAAGATTAGACAAAAGAAAGAAAAGATCAGTGAAACTAAGAAGAGGTTCTTTGAAAAGATAAAAATTGATAAACTCTTAGCTAGACTCATAAAGAATATGAATAAAAAGAGAAGGACTACACAGATAAAATCAGAAATAAAAAAGCTTATGATTGACAGCACAGAAATATAAAAGACCATGAGATGACTATGAACAACTATATGCCAATGAAATGGGCAACCTGGAAGAAATGAACAAATTCTTGGAAATATACAATCCCCCAACACTGAATCAGGAAGAAACAGAAAATAGGAACAGACTGATTGCCAGGAAACTGAATCAGTAATTTAAAAAAAGCTCCCAACAAACAAATGTCCAGGGCCAAAGGGCTTCACAGGTGAATGTTATCAAATATTTAAAGAGTTAATACCTTTCTCAAACTATTCCCAAAAACTGAAGAGTAAGGAATGCTTCTGAACTCATTCTATGAGGACACCCTTGCCCCGATACCAAAATCAGACAGACATGACCTCCCCCCAAAAAATAAATAAAATAACAAAGATTACAGAACAATATCACTGATGAATATAACATGCAAAAAATCCTCAGCAAATATTAGCAAACTAAATTCAACAATACAATTAAAAGGATTATATACCATGATGAAGTGGACTTTATCCCAGGGAAGCAAGGATAGTTCAATACCTGCACATGATACACCATGTTAACAAATTGAAAATAAAAATCATATGATCATCTCAACAGATGCAGAAAAAGCTTCCAACAAAATTCAACATCCATTTTGATAAAAACTCTCAACAAACTGAGTATAAAAGGAACATATGTCAATATAATAAAGACCATATATGACAAACCCAGAGCCAACATCATATGAAACAGTGAAAAGCTGAAAGAATTTCCTCTAAGATCAGTAACAAGACAACGATGCCCACTCTGGTCACTTTTATTCAATACAGTACTCAAAGTCCCAGTACAGCAGAAAAGAAAAGAAGAAATCCAAAGAATCCAAATTGGAAAGGAAGAAGTAAAACTGTCACTTTGTAGATGGCATGATACTATATATAGGAGAAGGCAATGGCACCCCACTCCAGTACTCTTGCCTAAAGATGCCACCAAAAAAACCTATCAAAACTAATAAATGAATTTGGTAAAACTGCAGGCTACAAAATTAACATAAGAACTCTGATGCATTTCTATACACTAACAAAGAACAATCAGAAAGAGACATTAAGAAAACAATCCCATTTACAACTGCATCATAAAGAATAAAATACCTAGGAATTAATCCAACCAAGGATTAAAAGCCTTGCAGTCAGAAAACTGTAAGATATTGCTGAGAGAAATTAAAGACAACATGAACAAATGGAATTCTTACAGATGGAAAGAATTAATATTTCCAAAATGATAATACTACCCAAAGCAATTTACAGATTCAGTACAATCTCTATCAAAATACCAATAATGTTTTTCACAGAAATAGAACAAAATATCCAAAAATTTGCATGAAAACACAAAAAAACCCCTAAAATAGTCAAAACAATATTGAGAAGGAAGAACAAAACCAGAGGTACCACATTCCCTGATTTCAAACAGTGGTACAAGCTATAGCAATCAAAGTAGCATGGGACTGGCATAAAAACAGACACAGAGATCAAGGTACGACAAATAAACTCAAGCTTATCTGGTCAGTTAACTAAAGAAAAGGAGGCAAATATATATAATAGGGAAAAGACAGCCTCTTCAATAAATGGTGTTGGGAAAGCTGAACAGCCACATGTACAAGATTCAAACTGGACTACTTTCTCACACCATATGCAAAAATAAACTAAAAATGGATTGAAAACCTAAATGTAAGACCTAAGATCATTAAACTTCTAGAATAAAACATGGGCAGTATGCTTTTTAACACTGCTGTTAGCAGAATTTGTTGGACTTGTTGCCTTAGGTGAAATAAGCAAAAGCAAAAATAAAAAAATGGAACTACATTAAACTAAAAAGCATTTATACAGCAAAGGATATATAATCACATACAATTTTACACATATAAACTTGATAGCCAATTTAAATATTGACCACTACCGTACACAGATATTATTTACCAATATTTAAAATTCGATCTGAGAAACAGACCCAAAGACTTAGAGAACAAACTAATGGTTACCAGGGGGAAAGGGAACGGTAGACTGGGAGTCTGGGACTGGCATGCTCACACTGCTATATTTAAAATAGATAACCCACAAGGACCTACAGTACAGCATAGGGAACTAAACTCAATATTCTGTAATAAATTAAATAGGACAAGATTTGAAAAAGAATGGATACATGTATAATGAATCACTTTCCTATATACATGGCACTAACACAACACTGGTAATCAACTATGCTCCAATATAAAGTAAAAGTTTTTTAATTAATGTGAAAAAATAAAATTATATTATTTGAAAAATGGAAGGATATGTTTCTTGCAATATTAAATCGTCATTACTCTCATTTTCCCTTTTTTCAATATTATCATTACCATCCTATACCTTGAAAAGTCTAGCATCTTTAAAATACTTCAGAAGTTATCTGCTGCTGCTGAGTCGATTCAGTCGTGTCTGACTCTGTGCGACCCCATAGATAGCAGGCCACCAGGCTGCCCCGTCCCTGGGATTCTCCAGGCAAGAACACTGGAGTGGGTTGCCATTTCCCTCTCCAATGCATGAAAGGCAGCAGTGAAAGGGAAGTCACTCAGTCGTGTCCAACTCTTAAGTTATCTAGATACTCCTAATAGTGAATGTCTTGGGAATAAAACGAGAGTCATTATTTTACACATAAAATCAGATCTCAGGTTAATTTAATAAACAGAGTCAAAGCTAATATCTGAATAATCAACATCCTCTATAATTTTGATTAAATGAGTTATCCTTTCCAATAATTTCATTAATGTCTTAGAGAGTATATTCTATCTTTTAATATTCATTTTCTTCAAAATTTCCTCAAATTTTTATCACATGGGTCAATAAACAGGAAAACATCAGTGCAAGGTTAGTTTTTCCTCAAGGTTTTTCCAATTTAGTTTCTCTCTTTTTTGGTGGTGTGATTTTAGATCTTCTGTTCAACTTTTATTTACACAAACATGAAAACTGTACATTAGCTAACACTGGCTCTCAAAGACTTTTGATTTTTTTTCCTATGCTTGATAACATGTATCAAAGGCATCCTATGTGAAATTGTAATTTTTAAGTACACTTACCAGATATTTCCAGGTTTTGAGGACTCCATGATAATGAAACAAATTTAATGTCACAAGCACAGTTGTTTTTTTTTTAATCCAGAGATTTTGTAAGTAAGATCATGGCGTACTTTTAAGATTTTATCACAATGTAATAAAACAGAGGCATGAAGATCTCTGCAGCTTTGAGTTACTAGATATTTGGTTTTAAATATGTCGGTTCAATTTCATTTTTGAGAACTGAGAAAAGGTGCAGTAATGAGTGTTTGCACTTTCTAATCAAACCAGCTTTGTGATCATGTTTCTGATGTTACCTACAAGCAAGATTCTTGCTCATTTCAGGCTCTGACTTTGCTCTGCCCACTTGAGCATCAAAGCATTAACTTTCCTGGAATGTCAAAGAAGTGCGACAGCCAGGCCGGACAAGGTTCTCAATTCATCTTCGTGCAGTCCCCCAGCCAGGCAGCAGACAACACGCAGTAGCAGCGACACAGTTTCTTCTATATATCTATGCGAGACAAAAATGCTGCCTACAGTTCAGCCTTCACTTTCTCCCACTTAATAATGTTCTTAAAAGGTATCCAATGGCTTTTACAAAAGCTGAATTCAAATAGGTTATATTGACATTGAGAACGAAAATTTACCAATTCATGGGGTCAACTGATATCCCTTGCTGTATTGTTTTTATGTAAAGACTCTACCGTCTGAAGAAGTGATTTGCTTTTGAAAATTCAGCAAATTGTGCTTTTGCATGGTTTGAAAAATCTTTTTTCTGATGAATAAATTAAAATCTGGATACTGTCACCAGGGGAAAGTAGCTTTTTTTCTTGGTTTACTAAATTTGGAAATGGGTACTTTAGGCAAGATGTTCATACACCTTAAGAAAAGATCTCACTTTCAAGAGAAAAGAATTTACTGCATCAAAATATTGTGCCAAATGCCACGGTAAGTATAAATTTTGTGTGTCTGGGGTAAACTCCTGAATGCCAGAGACTGGGAACTAGGGAGTGAGAAGGACCTTCTGTGCTTACCAATTTCCCACCTGCCTCCTCACATGCACTTTCTTCTGAGTTCTTGACATTTATTGATGCTAATGCTAAGTCACTTCAGTCGTGTCCGACTCTGTGCGACCCCATAAACGGCAGCCCACCAGGCTCCGCCATCCCTGGGGTTCTCCAGGCAAGAACACTGGAGTGGGTTGCCATGTCCTTCTCCAATGCGTGGAAGTGAAAGTGAGGTTGCTCAGTCGTGTCTGACTCTTCACGACCCCGGGGACTGCAGCCCACCAGGCTCCTCTGTTCACGGGGTTTTCTAGGCAAGAGTACTTCAGGTTCCTCAAAACTGTGCATTTGCTCATGCTGAACTATGTGAGAGGCAGAAATACAGGCCTTCCCATCTTTTTTACATTCAAGTTTCTTTATCACTTTGAAATCTCCGAAGTACAGTAAATTGGTAGCCACCAACGAAAGTTCTTCACAGATCCTTTACATTCATAGAGCTCTTTTCTGTTACAAATTCTCTGAGGCAGAATAAAAGGTGCATGTTTTTCATGAGGGGGTAATTCTTCATAGCTGACTGCCTCACACCTGAAATCAAAATGCATGCCATGGTTTCACATCCGCAAAAATTGATCTGTCCTCCCTGGAGTTACTTGACTGGAGAGGAAGAAAGAGAGAGCTCGCAAAGGGAAAGAACCCTGCCAAAACAGAAGGGCTTCCCGACACACCTGACTGACTCACTTGCAAACAAAATTCTTGCATTTTCATTCTTCGTCTCTGGTCCGTCCTTTACTAATGTTTCCTCATCTTCCTAACCTCTAAATGTCCCCGAGCTTAGTCTTTAACTTTTCCTTTCTACCTAAATACCCTGCCCTGATGATATCATTCAATCTCGTGGCTTCAAACACCATCTATTTGCTAAAAGCTTGTGACCTGTACCTCCAGTCTGCACTCCTCCCTTAATTTCCAGACTCACATATTTCTACTTGTGTATCTAATAAGATCCTCAGACTTAAGATGTCCAAACTGAGCTCCTAGTCAGTCCCACTTTCAAACTTATTTCTCCCAGTCTTGTAGAAATGACTTCATTCTTCTGGCTGCTCTAGCCAAAGTTTTTCACACTTCCGTTTCTCACTCCTCACATCCAATCCAACGAGCAAACTGGCTTGTTGGCTACACCTTCAAATATAATCTGGTCACTTCTCAGCCCTTCTGCTACCACCATTATGGCCCAAGTGCTTTCATCTCTTTTCTAGATTATTGCAGTAGCATACTAATTGGTTTCTAAACTTCCATTCTTACTTCCTTAGTCTCAATATTGAAGTCTATAGCTTCCCTCTCCCAGAGCAAAAGCCNAGCCCTTCTGCTACCACCATTATGGCCCAAGTGCTTTCATCTCTTTTCTAGATTATTGCAGTAGCATACTAATTGGTTTCTAAACTTCCATTCTTACTTCCTTAGTCTCAATATTGAAGTCTATAGCTTCCCTCTCCCAGAGTAAAAGCCAAAGCTCCCACAGTTACTTATCAGACCTCTATGATCTGCTTGCCAAAGAGCTCAATGCTGTCATCTCCAGCTACATCTCCAAACCACACACAATCTACCACAATAATAGCATATACTGTGAACAGTCATCAATAATCTATCTTCCTAAAAGAATTTTCTAAAGGCAGAGATCTTATCTTGTACCCCTTTTCATTCTTAGGGACTGGCATTAAAAAATATATATATATTTGTATACATATATCTGTGTGTGTGTATATATACAGAGAGAGAGATACACGGCAATTACTCAATTAAATATCTGACAGTGGGAAATATTGCCTCAAGACAAATCACTGGGAAGTAAAAATAGAACAAAAGAATAATTATCTAATTCAACATTAGATTGGCATGTAAGGAAGAAAGGCTCTAAAAGAATCTTTTCCTCTTTAAAATTTATGAGTGATAACTCCCAGTGCTAAATTTAGGAAATCCACTCCAAAAATGATGATGGACAAGCATGAATCAAGATGGCTGCCAAATCTGTTTTCAAGAACAGAAGGCAGAGGGCTGGCTCTGGACTACATATCTTAGTCACTTCCTCTCAGTTTGTCTTTGGGACCTGTACCTGGAATGTTGGCCTTAAATTTAACAATGTACTATATATTCCCTTTCTATAAAATCACAATAATCACTCAGACTATAATTGCACTTCCTCAAAATCAACTGTTTTTTGTGGATCAAAGCATGAATAGTCAGAATCCTAGAGAAGGTGAGAAAGAGTCATCAACATAACATTACCAATAATGACAGCAAAAGAGTTGAAAGAAAGCAACTCTGAGCTAGTCCAGTTCACACAAAATTTATATATGAAATACAAACAGGCTATAAAATGGTCATACCCAGACAGGTTTGTAACATAACTTAAGCCCATACCTAAACTGGTTTCAACACATTTTAAAGGACAAATGGAAACAGGATCAGAGGAAAATTTGATTCTTCCAAGCAGGACCCCTTGAAGAAGTGTTTGCTAACCTGAATAATGTCTAGAAAAGCAACAAATGTCACAGGATAAAAAGGGAACTAAAGGATTCAAATTCTGACAAAGTTCCATTTAGAAAGTGAAAAGATACGAAGAAAAAGGCAAAAACAAAGAAACAAATCTTGATTTTAAAAGCTACAACCAAATCACAGAATTATCCATACTAACAAAACAAGAGACAATAAATGATTGTTTTACCTACCTACAAAATATCTATGACTAAATGTCTAGGTGCACTAAACAAACCCTATTACTACAATGTAAAAACACCAAAACAACTCCTATGTTTCAAATTCTTTCATTATTTCATTTAGAATTATTTATATTCTCTTAAAATCACCTGACTAATTTAATTATCTAAATATCCACTGGTAAGTATGCAAAGGCCAAACAGATTCATTTGGTGAGAAAGAGAGAAAGAACTGCTTTGATACTGACATTACTTCCTTTAGTAAGTAACAACTCAAGTGGGGTTTTCTGATGTCTCCCTTGTGTCAGCCACTCTAAATACAAGCCTGAGAATAACTTACACAGGCCATATAAAATCGGCTCAGGTAAATTAGCCTAATCCCACTTTACACTACGCAAGACAACACCAGTAGTTATGTGCACAGGACACAAGCCATTCAATACCAAGTTTTCAACTAAAACTGACTCCCAAGTGCCTCAACAGGACCATCTAACACTCTTTAAAAATTTAAAGCCAAGCAGTAAAACCAGAAACAACACATCAATCGACATGCCTAGGATTTTTCTACAACCACACTAGTGCTCAGATAAATTTTATCTCTGTAAAACAACTTTGCTATCACTTGGTTATAAAGAATAAAACTTTCTAATGACCTCTGACTATATTTTAAAGTACTTACTTAACAGTAAATGCAAGATGTTTTCTTTTATTGTAACACTCTCAAATAACAAGTCCATAAATTACCGGATAAAAATTAGTACTTTCTTTCCTTTTACATAGCAGCTTACCCAGTTTAGCAGCGCCCTCTGGTGGGTATTCAGGAAACTGACCCTCGGAAGGAACACTGACAGTTCTCCGCAGGCACCGCCCTTTGGTGGAATCTGCCTGCTGCTCTTGTCCTCCCTCCACAGGTATCTAGTAAACCAAAAAAGAGATGAAGCTTAATTGTGCCATGAGTACCTTCTGACCGAATAACATTTTTAGGTGATGAAGGTAGGAGTGTGCCATCATCAGAGCAAAAAACAGTAGAAATGGAGAAATAAAGTCTACACAATGGTTAAAGTATTACCCACCCCTTTCAGGAAGCTTTTCTTTAAAAAGGAAAACTGAAAGATCAGGAAAGGTGAGTATGTAAATGAGCTTTCATGAAGTCTGTTCAAATTACGTCCAGGTGATTGAGGAGCTTGGAACCAAAAACAAGACACCCACACAAGTTAAGATTCTTTCACATCAGAAACCTGTGCACGGGCTCCAATTCTGTCCACCGTTCAGTAAGGTAATGGAAATACAACCAACCAGAAAGATTTCGCTCCAAAATTCTCATAAAAGAAGGCTTTGTTAGATAAAAGCCATAAAATCACCCAAATTTTCTCCAATTTTAGAAGTAGGCATTTAGAGATAGTTAATAAAATACTATCTATACATGTTTTCAGTCAAAACATACAGATACATGCATAGAATGGCATATGTTCTTCCACAAGTGAGACTAGTTTTTGAAATCCTAAAAAATATTGTTTTCTGGCATAATTTTTCTTTCTGATTGTACACGTGGAATGAGAACTAAAAATGTATAAACGATGTCTGATGCCATTAACTGTTTTATAGTTTACACACCGGTAATTGCTGTGAATTAATGAGATGGCTCTAAGTTCCTTTTTCTTCCCCCAGTTTTGGCAATTGCCAAAGACCAAGTCATCTTACTTTGGGAAAAGGGCAAAAACTTTTCACAATGAGATTTTATTGGTAACCTCTATTGGAATTAAGAATAGTATTCATAACATCTCAAATAGTTTGGCAAACTATGTCAGGAATTATGGTACCGAGGCCTCAGAATCATGCCCCTGCTCCTCACGCAAATGGGCACTAACTGCCCTTATCTGAGTTTCAGGCTCAATCACAAAAAGAGGAAGTTACAGAGAGAAAAACAAGAACGGGCTAGGGCCCAGTAGGCCCAAGATGGCGGAAGACCTGATCTCCAGGGGACTTTGATCTTCATTACATGGTCACTGTTAACATATTAGCAAGCTAAATGACACACCCACGAGCGCCATGACAACTGGCAATTGCCGTGACAACTGGAAAAGTCCATATAAGGACTGAAAAGGGGTGCCCCTTAGTCTGTGTACAAACCACACCCAGATCATGAATATCCTCCTTCTCTTTACAAAATTCTCTCCTTTCTACCTCAGCCCTTCTATATAAACGGTGTCTCCACCTGAATGAGGCTGAGAGGCTGATCTGCAAACTAAATTCTCACAAGTCTCTATTTCTTTGGTCACTGAATAAACTATGTGCCATGCTATTCTCAGCACCAGTTTCGCTATTATTGGTTGTGTGAATCTGAGTGGAAAAAAGAACCTCCTCGACAAAGACCCCTTAGCCTAGATTAAGACCCTGGTGTGGGTGCAGGCAACCAATTCGGCAACAATTAATCATAGTCTCTAATTCTTACGGCTCCAGTATAGCCATTTTTAAACAAATTTCAATAATGACTAGCATTAGGTTCCTACCATGCACAAAGCTGAGGGATTTACATGTGTGCCATTATGAGGGAGCTATTACTATTATCCCTTTTTTACAGATGAGGAATAATTTACTTCTCCAGGTGATTACTATGGGCACATCAATTGATCCAGCAAAACTGGGACAGATACAAGCTTAAGTGTATCTGCTTCCTGCTTTGCCTCAGTAATTCAAGTCCTATGACTGGGTCAAGGGGACGATACCAAAGGAGGTTTTCTCTGCATTACTGAGAGCCTGAAGAGCAAAATTCTCATGTCTTCATAAGGACTGAAAATTTTCACACTTTATAAGACTAAAAATTCCCCGTTTCCTCACTGCTATAACTACAGTTACTGCTAGTGGAATTAAGAAAAGTAAAATTCTAAAACATAATGGGATATCAAATAATAGCATCAGTAAGGACATTAACTCTTCCAAAAGCTCTGTAATAGAAAACTTTAGGAACAGTAATCTAAGTCATCTGACCCTTTCAGGATGGAAATGATATCTACTTAAATAATTAAAAGAATAGCGCCCAGAGGTTAAATAACCCCCACCTAGTAGGGAAGGTAAAAATGTATCCTCTACCTGCCTTACGACAGAATGGAGGTAAATTTGGGGGGGGACAAAAAAAAGTAGTTTGGATTTTTGAACAAACAGATGAACCTGAATAAACATAACTATTTTTGCAATAGTTCCCCCAAAATGCCTATTATCTGAATTAATGAAGACCTAAGCCACAGAGAAAAAAAGGAGTTATTTTTTATATTTTAGGAGGGAATGACCTACAATCCTTTCTGTGGAAATTCATAAAAGTCATGGTTTTCATTATCACATACTTTATCTGTGTCATATCTAAGAAGAGAATAAATAAAAGATATCAAGCATCTTATTTGGACCTAAATGTCACTCACAATTAAATTCTCAAAGTTTCAATGCAAACTTTTTTTTTTCACAGTTGAAACTTAAAATATGAATGATTTTATTCACAGCATCACTCTTAAGTTTAGGGCATTTTATTTCTGACTCAATATAAGGGAGAATAGTGTTTATTACTTTTATTCTAAATGTGTTTCTTAAGAAACATTTCCTTTTACAATACCATTGATTTGCTTCTTACATAAATTATCCTTTTAAAGATATTGATCTGCTTCTTTAAAAAGTTAGAGGTATAATATTTCAAGAATCTTCAAATGAACTAAGCAAGAGTTTTACAAATGTTAGCCATACAGCCAAAGAAAATTAGTTTTAAAAAAAGACAGCTTTAAAAAAACAGTTTTTTACATTCCGATTGTCGTAATTTAGCTTACTAGTTCACATTTACTTACATACTGAATTACTCTAAAAATTGTGTATCTTTCAGGTTCTATAACATGAGAGAAATTTTTATCTTTCTTTCAACCTCTTCTGGCTTATATTGTGTATCTTCTGACATTTCTTTTTCTTCAAGGAGAGTGCTGACCACCACTGTCTTTGGCTGCCCATTGTCCAATGTTTGAAAAACAGCTGCTATGTGTATTTCCTGGTCCAGTCTTGTGTTGTTTGCAATGGGAGGGCTAGTCTTGTACCAGTTACTCCATCACCGCTGGTGCCCAAAGCCTCCGATTCTCTCTTATCCAAACTACTAGTATGGTCTCTTTGTTGGTGATATTCTGCCCCTTAAATCTACTCTGTATGTGGGATAACAGAGTATTTCAAAAATGCAATCGGAACCATGTCATTCTGAGGCTTACCGGCCTTCAGTTGCTCTCCTTTGCAGTGATTTTCAAAGAAGAGATGGTATACTCGCTCTTATGTGGATGTGACAGGGAGGGCAGCTCTCTGCTTCAGTTCAGTCACTCAGTCGTGTCCGACTCTGCGACCCCACGGACTGCAGCACGCCCCATCTCCTTGTCCATCACCANCTTCAGTTGCTCTCCTTTGCAGCGATTTTCAAAGAAGAGATGGTATACTCGCTCTTATGTGGATGTGACAGGGAGGGCAGCTCTCTGCTTCAGTTCAGTCACTCGGTCGTGTCCGACTCTGCGACCCCACGGACTGCAGCACGCCCCATCTCCTTGTCCATCACCAACTCCCAGAGTTTACTCAGACTCGTGTCCATTGAGTTGGTGATGCCATCCAACCATCTCATCCTCTGCCGTCCCCTACTCCTCCTGCCCTCAGTCTTCCCCAGCATCAGGGTCTTTTCCAATGAGTCAGCTCCTCGCATCTCTGCTTCAGTCACACTCTAACCTGGAGTTTGCCTGCTGTACAGGGCTTCTGTGTAAGCTTTTCTACAAAGAAAGGGTTGTTCTGCTAAAAGTGCCTTAAAACTACTATCTTACAGAGTAAGCACAAGGTTCCTGATATAGTATGCCAGGTTTTCCACAATCTGGCCACTGTTTGGGTATCCAGCTTCACACTTTACATTCTAGGAACACCAACTTACTTGCGTTTCCCGAACATATTCCCTATGTTGTAGTTCAGTGCCTTTGCTGAGTTTGTTGTCTCAGTCTGAAAGATTTTTTTCTCAGTTTCTTCTCTATTCCATACCTGCCAGGTCAACTCTGATCCACCCTGACACCTAGGACAGGCACTGACTCTTCAGGAACCTTCCTATCAATCCCCTAAGGGCAGGTTAGGGCATATCTCCTGAGATTTCTCCAGTAACAGATCTTTCTCTGCCACTATACTTATACATGGGATCATAATTATTCATCTGTGCAACTGATTCTGCATAAGTTAACAGCTTTACTTACCGGTAGATTCTCAAACTTTAAAATAGTTACAACTCACAAATGAATAAATGAATATTTGATAGGTCGATATGGGGGCCATCTTAGGCAAACAAAAAAATATAACATCAGCCAAGAAGTTGGTAAATATACTATTTTTTTTACTTTTGGAACCTGGAGTTAGTCAATTTAACTAGAGCCTCTTAAGGTGGAGAAGTGGGAGAGAATACCAAAATATATTATAACCACATGGGAGGGCTTTAATACCAGGCCATGCATAATTCAGGAAGCACTGGGAAACCATTCAAGATTTTAGATCAGAGGAATAGTGGTCTCTTAATTGGTCTGTCTCCTCCCTATCTTTCCCTCTTCCAATACATCCCACAGATTAATATTCATAACACATAACTGTGACCCCCTTCCTTTCTTAAGCTTCCTTTGGTAACTGGCCATTGGCAACAGCATCTTAATGACAACAGACTATAGTCCTTTAGAATAAATAGATTTCTTTCTTTTATTCTATCCAGTCTACTTGTGCTATTTATCAAATGCCATTTTAAAATTATTTATCCTATTCCCACAACTAAATCTGGTACTGGAGAGAGAAGAAAGAATTGTGTCTTATTCTCTGTAACTCTGAACAGTGAATTCACATACAGGGGTACATTATGTATCTGTTGAAAAACTTAAAAGCAGCTCTGAATGAAATATGCCATGGGTAGTTTACTCCAAAATAAATAACACTTGATTTCAGTTATTTGCACAAAGTTTAATAGCTATTTTCATCAATATATCTGAGTGTAAATACTGCTTTCTGAAAGGAAGAAAAATATTTTTAAAATATTTTGAAATTGCATTATTACTACTTTGAAGCCTTTACACTAGCAACTCAGCTTTTAAAATTCCAGATACAGAAAGTAGAGTTTGAATGAAGGGAAAAGGAGCCATTCTTAATGGCTTGTTACTGCCAAAAGAAAGAAACTCAGAAATTAAGCTTTCTTTTGTACTTCTGTATTGATTGCACTCCGGGGGGTGGAGGTGGGGTCATGATTGTCTTCTCTACCTTTTCCCTCAGCTCCTTAAATCTCTAGCTTACTTGGTCTTATCTCTTGCAAGCACAATGGAATTCAAATGGCCTCCTACGTCTTCTTTGAACCATGCTGGTGCCAAGCCAGCTGGGGCCTATCCTGGCATCCAGGCAGGGAAGTGTATTTCATAACACATGAGCAATGTTTGTTGGGCACAATTTGCATGAAGCAATTTACCGAATCAGTGAATCATTTCTCAAGGTGATATTCCTGGCAGACTTCTCTCTCAGCATTCTGCCCAGGTCTACCCTGCTGCTGCCTTCCCAAGCGGGGAGCTTCGTGCATTCAGCACGCTTCCCATGTACAGCCCTCCCCATCCTGTTTCCACTGCTCACAGGAAACGTGCAGAGTTAACAGAGAGCATTGAGAGACCCCACACACTGACTAGGTGAGTGACCCTAGACTAACAGAATCCTCCCACATTCCAACAGTGTCTGGCTAAGGACTCAGTTTAAACCCTTGCAGAACCCTTTTACTTGATCTCATTAATACAGCGATAAACACCCCCATGATTAGTTGATTAAGGTTTAAAACAGCTTTTTAGGATAATTTTGGCAGGAAATTCCTTAAACTCCTTGTTTCAAGGAATTGTGAATTGTTCAACACAAAACTCCAAGGATAAGAGTTATATTCCTCACGATCGTGTGGGTGGAATGTATTCAGGTTCTTCCACTAAAAAAAAAAAAAAGAAAAGAAAAAAAGATGTCTAATCTTTTCCTACCATGAAATTAACAGAATATTAAATAAAATTCAAGTAGCAGGTATAAGTATGCCTTAACATTTTCTTATCCTAGAGACTTAATCCAGTTTTTCCTACTTAATAATGGTAGAACACACCTGTCTTAAGACATTAAACTGTTTCTGTAAACTTGTCATCGCTTACCTGGTCTATTGCAGTAACATAACTCATCTATTTCCTTCCAATCCCTTTCACTCAATTTTCAACATGATCAACAGAGTTTCTTTTCTAAGAAGCAAATGTGATGTCATTGCCCTGTTAAATACCTTTCCATGATCCAAATCATTTCTAGAATAAAGTCTAAATTCCTTAGCATGGCCTTTAAAGAACTTTATTCTTCACCTCTTGCCAGCTATCCATCTTCCTCTTGCAAATTATATTCCAAGAATTCTGAACATTTTGCAGTTTGCCAAAGAGATGCGAAATGTTTCTTGACTTTGCATCTTTATAGTACATGGAATATCCTTTTCATCTTTTCCTCCAAGTGAGCTTCTGTTTGTCCCTAAACACATGACTCAGTTGTAAACTTCTCTGTAAATCCTTTTTTTTGCTATTCTCCACTTTAAACCATATAGTAGCTAAGGCAATATCTTAGTTAATCTTTCCCTTGTGGTAATATTATAATCCTCTTAAAAAATTGCATTGAGGTAAAATTCATGTACCATAAAATTAACCATCGTAAAGTAAGCAATTCAATAACATTTAGTACATTCATGATGGTGTGCAGCCACCACCTCTGTTCCTAGTTTCAAATGGGTTTTAACTTTTAATTTACCTGAATGTGTTCCTAACAAAACTGCATTTTTGCAACCACAATTCTGCACACATAATACTGCACACATACTGCTCAATAAATAAAGATGGAATTTGACATTCAACAACAAAAAAGTATCTTATGGATTTTTTCCACTTTTATTATCCAGTGTTAGAAAAAAAATATGTTATTACACCTATTGTTGAGAGAAGGCTTATAACATAAAAAAGAAAAGACAGAAGATTTGGCTCCTTTCAAACTTAAATTTTTAAAAATGTATATTCAGGAATTAAAAGTTTATAATTTGGCTTCTTCAAAATTCATTCAACAAATATNTTATTATCCAGTGTTAGAAAAAAAATATGTTATTACACCTATTGTTGAGAGAAGGCTTATAACATAAAAAAGAAAAGACAGAAGATTTGGCTCCTTTCAAACTTAAATTTTTAAAAATGTATATTCAGGAATTAAAAGTTTATAATTTGGCTTCTTCAAAATTCATTCAACAAATATTTGTTGAGAATTTACGTATGTGTCAGGAACTGTTCTAAGCACTGAGAGGTGCCGTATTGAACAAAACAGACAAAATCCCTGCCTTAGGAAAGGGCAACCCACTCCAGTGTTCTTGCCTGGAGGATTCCATGGACAAAGGAGCCTGGGAGGCGACAGTTCATGGGGTCACAAAGAGTCGGACACGAATGAGCAACTAATGTTTTCAAAAACATATAAAAGAGACAATAAGAATGATAAATTATAAAGCATTTTAGAAGCTGGTAAATACTACAGGGAAAAAAAATAAGATTCAGGTAATTAGATCAGAATTTCTGAATGGAGATACAGGGAGGGGTTGCAATTTTAAGTAATTTGGTCAGAGTAGCCATATTGAGCAAGTGATATACAAGCAAAGAGCTGGAGAAGGTGAGAAAGTGAGTCATGCAAATATCTGAGAGAAAAGTCAAGGCTAAGGTCTCAAGGTAGGAACATGCCTGATGTGCTTAAAACAGGAACAAAGTCATATCCAAGTAAAGGTGTATAATGGGCAGGTTGATACATGAGTCAAGAAAAGAGTTGTGTTGGCTTAAGACATACAATTAAGATCATCAGCTTTAGAGTGTTATTCGAAGTTATCAGAATGGATGAGATTGCTAAAGAAGTGAAGTTCATCAACTAAATTCCGTAGCACTCTCTTCTTGAGATCTGGAGAGCAGGAGAGAAATCTCCGAAGATGACCCAGAAGGAACTGCAAGAGAGACAGGGAGCAAAGTAAGAGAGCAGAGTGTCACGGAAAGCAATGTGAAGAAAGTGGTGCTAAGACAAGGAAGGAGTGATCAACTGCATTAAATCCACTAACTTAAAGATGGGGTGAGACAAGAAGTGAGAAGTGACCACTGAATTCAGCAATGTGAAGGTCACCAGTGAGCTAAACAAGCGCAATTTTCACAAAGCGGCGAAGGTCGGTGTGAATGAAGTAGGTTTAAGAGAGAACGGGAAGAGAAGAATTAGAAACAAAGCAGCTAGAAGTTTTTAAAAGTTTTTGCATGAAGAGAAGCAGAGAAAAGGATGGTAAGTGGAGACAGAAGTGAGACTAATGCAGCCTTATTTTTTTCTTTTACAATGGGAGAAATAATAGCATGCTGACGGGAACAATCTAGCAGAGAGCAAAGAGTTGAAGATGTAAAAGAAATAAGGGAGAGCTGCCAGTGAAATATTCTCGAATAGGCAAGAATGGGCACAGGCAGGGGCTGACAGCTGGACCCTGCGTAACAACCACAGTGAAAAGAGGGAAATCAATGTATAAGGAAATAGTTGCTGGTGGATGCGAAGACATAGTAACAGAGTTCTCTCGATTTCCTGAATTTTTTTAATGAAATAAGCAGCAAAATAACAGCTATAAGTGAGGGAAACAGAGAAACATAGAGAAGGAGTCAGAATATATGAGGAAATGTAAAAAAAATCATCTCAGAAATCATTCTGGATTGTGCTACTCAAAGTATAGTCCAAGGTCCTGTACCGTTCTGTTTTGTTGTACAAGTTGTTTGTTTAAACAATTTAACAACATAGAAATTAAGAAGAAGCGTGCTCTGTGTTACCATAGATTCATCTCCTTTTACAGCACACTCTATAAACATGTACAATTTTTGTAATGCTATTTCTTTTCTTATTATGACTATTATTGAACTGCAATTTCATTTTTTTGTTAAATCTAATAAAAATTTTTGACTTAGACTTTTGTCTTTTTAAAACTTCATTTTGCTTCACAATTCATATTATTGTGTTTTTTTATTCATGATAAGGTAGGGAAAAAATTGGTCCCTCACCACACATAGATTGAGAAGGATGAGTCCAGGAGAGTTGGACAGTAATTAGACTAGGAAATGTTTTGTGACTGCCAAGGAGCATTAGAGGCTCACATGAGGTTTGCAGCCATTAGTTACAGACCATCAGTGTGGTGGAGTGACTCTCTCCAGACACATTATGCTGTGTGGAAGCAGAGCAGGATGGATGAGCAGCAGGATTTAACTGACCTATCACATTGCCAAGTGAATATGAGATGATGCAAAAGGGGTGGGGGCAGCAAGGAAATAGTATGCAAATAAGTGATCGTGGAATCCAAGCTGGATGAAGAGGGAAGAGAGGGTAACAGAGGTATGAGGGACAGAAAAGTGACAAGATCGATGGCCCACAGGTCCCGAAAGGATTGAAAAACTGTTGGCAAAAAGGATGAGCTAGAAAGATAGCAGGTGATGGTCAAATAGTAAGACACGCACAATTGAGAATGTGAAGAAGCTGGAGCAATGAGGCGAAAAGATTCTTGGAGGAGAGGAGTTTGGGAAACTTAGAGCCAGTGTGTTGAAGGGATCATCTCTGCAGACACTGGAATCCTCCCAAGTGAAGGCAGGAGTAGTGCTGGAGATGATGAGTCAGGAGCTAAAATCAGTAAGAAATGAGGAGAAATGACGGTGTGGGGTGGGGCTAGAAGATGACTATAACATGAGACTCAGAGTTTGGACTTTTTAGGGGAAAAGAGGGTGGACAGACAGGAAGCAGCCATGAAAGGAGAAGGATGCCTACCACAGGCAGCCTGGTAGGAAGGCCATGAGGGGAAAACAGCCTTCACTTGACAGGACCTCACACAAGGCAGTGTCCTCAGCAAGCGACAGGTTCTCGGGAGATCTAGAATCAAGGAACTCTTTCAGAGAAGGGGCGAAAGAAAGAGCTGATTCGACTGATGACGGACCATGAGTTGCAGAGGGCATAGTGAAAAGGATTTCAAGAGGCAGGAAAGGATGAAGGGAACGCACAGACAGAAAGGGGGTTTACAGAGTCACAAGGAGAGTGGAAGACAAGGGGGCCCCGGATGTCTAGGGCTATTCTTGATGGCCAGCATGTTGATGTCTGGCAGAAACCAATACAATACAGTAGCACAGTTATCCTTCAACCAAAAATAAGCAAAATTTTTTAAAAAGGGATAAAGTATGCAAGAAATCGTTTTAGATATCATCATTCCTCGTGGACAGTTATTTTATGGGACTAAAGGGGGTCCAAGCCTGGATTACTCAATTGATCAGTAACATTTAATCCATGGGTTACATCATGGTTCTCTCTAAGGCACGCTCCTGACCTTGTGCTATGTGTCTTTAGGCTATTTGGTTCCTTACATTACTAAACTGAAGTAGATAAGGGCAAAAAGATGGGAAATGATACGTTCATATAACTCTATACCAATAGCTCTGATAAAAGACTGCTGACAGAGTAGACTGGTTTACATGCGCATTCTGAATTATCTGTTTATTCAGACTGGATAATTAGAAATATTCTATACTACTATGTACCCTACCAATTTTTATTATGTAGCTACTTAATTGAGACAAAACAACATGTACTATCCTATTCCAGAAAGGGCTGACCTTTATTGAATTATTTTAATAAAATCAAATTTCATTATATGACAATACTGGAAAAGGGTCACAGGTAGGGAAATGGTAACAAAAGGAAGGGACATTTTCCAATGACTAGAGAAAAAGAATAACTAAGTTCATAGAGGGCACATTAGCCAGGCCCTTGCAAGTTAAGTACTGCCTATGAAAAGAAAAGATGAAAATCGAAATTGCTTTATTGGTATGGCCTTGCCTTTACGACGTTAAAGACTGCTGAGCAGAAGAAGAGATGGGAAAGAAAAGGTACAGAGAGGGAGGAGAGAGAGAAGAGAAAAGAGTATAGGAATCCACAGGTAAGAATTAAGAAATGTATTTTTTGTGCTTTGCTTCAACTGAATTCACTTTTCTGGAGGGATGACTTACGGAACTAATATTCTACTTAATGGCTTTCTAATTATTTATATATGTTTTTGGCAATTAATCTTTCTCCTTCATTGAATGAGATCCCTTCTTCTCTTTTCCTCCACATTATCCCTCTTCTTGGTCAAGATCATACTCACCATTTTTTTACGCTTGAGGGTTGGGAGGAAGATGGTTTTCTGGCCCTACCAAGTCAACCATCTGATAAGTCACCAAGAGGCAAATGAATTATTGGATGTGGAAGAATCTGTACACTGTAACAGTTTGAGGAGTAAAGTAATAATGATATATACATAAGTTCAAGGGGTTTTTTTACTTAGAAGCACAGAAAATTTACCTAGAACTCAATGTCTGTACTTAGTACATTCGGTCTCTCCAGGTCTATTCTTTGCCCTTCTCTCCCTTGCTGTGCTTTAGGAAACAGATTTCTGGAACACATCAAAAGCAATCTTTTCCTTTGGCTTTAAGTTAGGTTTGGCCAGTAGGTAACTGGCAAGAAATCAGAAAGCAGGAAAAGAGAGCAGGCGTGTTTGTTCTCTAGTGTTTCCTCCCTGCTGGCCATTTTTGTTTTGGTAGAAGTTGTGTTTTCTTCTGTACAGCCATAGCTACTGCCATTGGCCCTCTTGTGCAACTACAGTTCTCTGGGTTCCAGAAAAACTGCTCCTTTCCCTTGCCCTGAAAGTCCAGGGTGATAACTGCTTTAATGTATATTTTATCACCCTCTGGTGGGTCCCTTTTGCTGCCATACCTCTGTATACTCCCTTCATTAAACTTCTTTCAATTAATTTGCTGACTGTGCCATTAGTTACTTGTAAGAAGCGAGATTGATATAATTTCTAATAGCTGTGCTGGGCTTAGTTGCTCAGTCATGTCTGACTGTGGGCGACCCTGTGGACTGTAGCCCACCAGGCTCCTCTGTCCACGGGGATTCTCCAGACAAGAAGGGAATGGGTTGCCATGCTCTCCTCCAGGGAATCTTCCCAACTCAGGGACTGAATCCAGGTTTTCCTGCATTGCAGGTGGATTCTTTACCATCTGAGCCACCAGGGAAGCCCTTATAATAGCTGCTGCTTGCTACGTCGCTTCAGTCGTGTCTGACTCTGTGCGACCCCATAGATGGCAGCCCACCAGGCTCCGCCGTAGACTGATATAATTTCAGGGCCAGGTCTACACAATCCAACCCGTTCTCATTCCAAATTACTCAACTTAGTATCTCTTTCACTATCCCGTAGTGAATATGCAGCCCAGTCTTGTTGAAGTCACTGCTTCGTGACAATCCCGCGTTCACCATGACGACACTGGCAGCGCTCTGGAACCACTCAAGAGTCTCCATTCATAAAGCCTCCATGTTCATAAGTGTAACTCATCAAGATGCAAATTTAACCTAGACTATTTTAGGAATCTGGTCAGAAAAGGGAAGTCGCTTTTCTCAGCAGCATCCAGCCTCACCTCCTTCTCCTTGTTGAGCAGCACCAGCTGGCTGTCTGTCAGGATGCAGTACTTCCGCTCCCATGTGGTCGTGTCGGTGTAGGGGGACTGGCCACAGGACAGACGGTGGGTGGGCGGCCCTTTCACATCTGCGTGACAGACACAAAAGCAAAAGGGACAGATCACGACCACGCTCGGTAAATTCACGCTTCAAACGGAAGATGCTTCAAACTCAAGGAAGGTGGTCTAAACATAAACTTAAATGGTCAAGTTGAAAACTTAAAATTCCTCTGAAGAAAATATAAACAGTTTTTGACAGAGGGAAGATTTGCCCTATAGTCTGCAAAAAAAAAAAAAAGAGGGCTGAAACACTTTGGGGAGAATTGTTAGTACAAGTGTGACATGGTAATCACCAGTGTATATGCACTAAAATAATGGGAGATCACTCCAGGGCAAAACCAGTTATCATTCAAAAGAAAGAGGTGGGGGTGACTCAGAGACAAGAATAAAGGATAGATCTCTTTCGGAAGAAGATGCTGCTTGCCGCGTGTACACGCAAGACTACTGCTGAGCTTGAATTGAAAGAGTGAAGTTATCGGCAGCCTACATCTTCAAAATGGCTTTATTTTTGGTCAGTTGTAAGATTTTAGAACTGGTTAAACTATAGCATCATATTACCACTAGAGGCCAGTAAGACCTTAAAAACAGACGATCTAAACATACTACCCTCATGTTTCTTAAAGGTGGAAGCATACAATATAATATCTAAGTTAAATGTTTCAACTCTTCTAGAAGTCTCATCTCCTATGTTACTTTTTTCTTTTTCTTTTATTGAGATATGACTGACGTGTAACACTATATTATTTTCAAGTGTATGACATAATGAGTCAGTATTTGTATACACTGCAGAAGGATGACCATCCGTCACCACAGTAAGTTAGAAAATCTTTTTTGATGAGAACTTTTTGATTTACTCTCCTGGCAACTTTCAAATATCCACTTCAATACTGTAATCGCCATGCTGCAGATGACATTCGCATGGCTTATTGTAAGTGGAAGTTTGTATCCCTTGACCCCCTTCACCCATCTCACCCATCCTTCACCCATCTCATCCTCCTGGAGATCATCACGCTGTTCTCTGTACTTGTGAGTTTTGTTTTCTTTATTTTAGATTTTAGATTCCACATGTAAGTGACATCACACAGTACTTGTTTCTCTCTGATTTATTACATTTAGCATAACACCTTCAAGGTCTATCTATGTTGTCATAAATGATAAGATTTCATTTCTTTTTCAATGGCAGAGTAGTTTGCTATTCATCCACCAATGGGCACTTGGGTTGTTTCCATTTCATGACTATTGTAAATAATGACACAATGAACACAAGGATGGATATAGCTTTTCCAATTAGTGTTTTCATGTTCTTTGGATAAATATCCAAAAGCGAAATTGTTGGGCTGTATGGAAAAGGAAATGGCAACCCACTCCAGTACTCTTCCCTGGGAAATCCCATGGATGGAGGAGCCTGGTGAGCTGCAGTACACGGGGTCGCGAAGAATCGGACAAGAGTGAGCGACTTCACTTTCACTCATGCACTGGAGACAGAAATGGCAACCCACTCCAGTATTCTTGCCTGGAGAATCCCAGGGACAGAGAAGCCTGGTGGGCTGCTGTTTATGGGGTCGCACAGGGTCAGACACGACTGAAGTGACTTAGCAGCAGCAGCAGCAGCAGCAGCATGGTAGTTCTATTTTTAATTTTTTGAGGAACTGCTAAACTGTTTTCCATAGTGTCTGCACCAGTTTACATGCCTACCAACAGGGCACAAGGGTTCTCTACATCTTTGTTATCATTTGTTATTTCTTGTCTTCTAAAAAACACCCATCCTCATTGGTGTGAGGGATATCTCACTGTTGATTTTGATTTGCATTTTTCTGATGATCAGGGAAGCTGAATACATATGTGTTGTCCATCTATATGTCTCTTTGGAAAATTTCTGTTCAAATCCTCTGCCTATTTTTCAGTCAGACTGCTGTGGGTATTTTTTGTTTGTTTCTTACTCAGTTGTATGAGTTCTTCATATATTTTGGATATTAACTCATCAGATATATGATTTATAAAAATTTTCTCCAGTTCAGTAGGTTGCCATTTCATCTTATTGATGGTTTCCTTTGCTTGCTGTGAAGAAGCTTTTTGTTTTGATATAGTCCTGTTTGTTTATTTTTGCCTTTTTTTTTTTTTTTGCCTTTGCTTTAGGGGTGAGGTCCAAAAAAATTACTTCAAAATTTTTTTAATATGAATTGTTTGCTCATTTGGGCTATTGAAAAACTTGAAACATATCTTAAATAGAAGTGCATGTTAGATCCATTGAGTAAGGCTTTTATGATGTTTCAAGATATATCAAAATTTCTTTAGCCATGAAGAGCTAATTCCTCTCAGAAATACAGTGTAGGAAACATTTAAAATACATTACTTATTACTATCTAGTTATTACACTAGAGGAGCACTTCAAACTGAAGAAATTAAAAAGCAAATGCCCCTGAGTGCAGGAGAGCTGTAAATATCCATAATATATAAGAGCATTTTATCTATTAGGTGAGAGTCTTCATCACTATTACTTTCCATAGACTTTGTCTTTTTATCACAGGATGATAGGTATTCCTGGTACTGACCGACTTCAAGGAAATTCAAATGATTTCCTAGATGTTTTACGCTATAATGACTCAAATATGCACAACTACAGGTAGAACGTAAACAGGTCAGCATTCAGGGCGTCAGGTGTGTGTATGCCTCTCCTCCTACATCCCCGTACGTGTCCAACCCTGTCATCCGTGCTCCTTCTGGCTCACTTCATTGCTCTCTAAAAATCTATCTAAACTTGTTGCTTGGCATGTTTGGGGAGCCCATCAACTACCCTCCAAAGTAACTCAAGATCCAAGAACCAATAATGTTACCAGGGCTTGGCTTGACGTGTTTACTAATTTTTAGAAGTTCACTGCCTTTCCTTTTCCCCTTGTTTTTCTGCTTCTATCTCCTGTGAACTTCGCACACCAGTGCCTGCTGCATAGGTAGCTTCTCCATTCCACACCAACTCTCTCCTACCTTCAGCTCTTTCATTTCAAGCATTTAAAGTTTTGTTTATACTTCAAATTTTCCTAAAATTATCACAAAAAGTTTTAAAGGAATTAATTCAGTAATTCTTGGCAGATAAAAGATTCTTGCCTGAACTTAAAAACCATGTCAACGCTGATTTTCTTCACACGATTTGGATAAACAAATGGGGGTTACATTTTTACCACAATGCAGACCTATTTTTAGAGTCAAATACCAAGATCACTTAAACAGAGAGGGATGCACCTACTTTATGTAGAAATGTGGTGGTTTTGTGGCCTAGACAAGTTTTCATTCAAATGACTAACCTTCTTATGTAAGTTGGCCATGGATGACCTAAACTGCCCCCTGCAATTTAATCTGAATCTTATGATCCAATCTTATGATCTCTTATGAGCAAGAAGATATTGATAGGCTCTGTCCATAAAAACTAGAATATGGAAAACTGTATTGTAGCAGGAAACCCAGGGTTCCTGACAAAATATAAATCTGCCACCAGCACTGAATTTAAGAAAACCTGAATTATCTTGCCTGTGTCAACCTGAGTAATTATCTTACAGTCTCCCTTAAAGTTCTCCCCTTCTCCAACCTGAGCTTTGCTCCTGGCTTCTTCATGCTATTGTGAAACAAGACAATGTCTCATAAAGCATGTTGGGGACCCTGAATTACTCCTCTCCAGGGTTAAAGGTAGAATGAAACAGGAAGCAGTACTTCCACATTTTAGTTTTTCTGTCTGTCTAAATTAGGAGGTTGATTAGCCATGTCATACATTTTGTAGTTTCACATTTTCTCCTACTATCTATGGTCCACATTTTGATCACTTTATAAGACTGCATTAAAAGGAAGAAAACAAGAAGTCAGAATAAGTGGGATTTTTTGTTCTTTTTAGCATTTCTGGGTTAAGGTTTAAGGGGCATTTTAAGTAACAATCTAAATAAGATATTTCTGAAAACCTATGAATTATTTAATTTATTCATTCTAAAGTGTCCTCATTTCCATAGCTAAATGAAGGCTTAATAGTACACTTGTAAAGCCTGTTTACTGAAACTACATTAAACTCAGGACAAACTTAGATTGTTGCCTTATTTCACTCTACCAAGTCTATCAATCCCTCCCTCCCTCCCACTTTCCCTCACTCCCACCCTCTTTTTCTCTAGCTCTCTTTTAATTTCTGGCTTTCAATTGCATTTAGTGTCTAAAACTCACTACTGAATAGGGTATCAACTTTAGAATTACAAATAAGAATCCTAACAGCAAAACCGGAAGGAAATTTTAGATTTGTGCTGTCCGATTCCTGTAAGGATACCAACTATACTGGATGCTACCCTTATTACAAAAGTTGAATAATTTTAGGAACATTAAAAAGAATCAGCAGTTACACAATGAACACCATTGGAAAGTACTTCTTTGAGACGATATTATCATGTAGACTAATAATTTTCAATCTTTGATCTCATGATTCCTTTACACTTTGAAAACTGAGGACTTCAAAGAGTTTTTTTATTTTGTTTTGTTTATGTGGGCTATATTTATCACTATTTACCACATGAGAAATTAAAACTAAGAAAATTTTAAAGTATTTATTCATTTAACAACAAGAACAAACCTACTGCGTGTTAACATAAATAACACATTTTCGATGAAATGCAACTACTTCCCAAAACAAAACAAAATAATTGGTGAGAGGAGTGACAACATGTGAAGTTTTGCAAATCTCTTTCAAATCTGAATATAGAAGACACCTGGGTTCTTATATTGTGATATTTAATCTTATGCTTTATGTTGTTTTGGTTTAAGTATAAGTGAAAATCTAAACATACAGATAAACAGCTGGAAAAGGGAAAAAATATTTTAATAGCATTTTCAGGTAAGTGCAGGTCATGTCTTTCAGCTGTTCTTTCAAGTAAAAGTGGTGTTTCATGAAAAACAAATGGTAAGTCTAGCTCCCAGATCACCTTCCATTAATGCTTTCCCCGGTGATAACTGTCATACTTCAGAATGCAACTTAAGTGTACTTCCCCCCTCATCATACAGAATGACAAAAAGACATAAACTCCAAAGGTTAATATATAATAAAATTAAAGATTTTCACTGAGTTCTCAAGGATATCCTTAAGGAAAACTGGCTGTTTCCCCCTACTATGTGTGGCAGAGAAGACTGCATGACTCCTGGCACAGCTGGATGCCACAGCCTTGATTCCTGCAACTGCATCAACAGTTTTGCTTCTAACTCCTTTCGTATCAGAGTAAATGTCAACACAATAAAAACAAACAAACAAACAAAAATAATTTTAACCTCACAGATCAAGGGGACCCTCAGGTAGGGTCCCACAGACCATACTGAAAAAACCACCGCTTACATAATAGGAAGGCAATGAAAGATTCTAAGAAAATTGGGCAATAGTTTGTGAGATGAAGTGGGGAAAAGACCAGAGTTCTTATACAATCAGTGGGAGATTAATGTAATGGCCAGGGCGTGGGATGCTTAGGGTCATAGACTGCTGACAGTGGAAAAAGAAAGAAAGGGACTATGTGAGTCAAACTTTGAAAGAGATATCAACAACGCTGGTAACTCTCTAGCTGTTTGTGGGGAAAGAATAGCACAAAAGAGCTGAGAGAATAAATAGCAATTAATACAAATACAGATTTACAAATACTCATATAAGATAGGTTATATAACCGTAATTCTGCTTTTGTTTCAGCAGGAAAGTTTAAGACAAAGATTTTTCCAAAAAAGGTATACATAAAGTCCAAAAGGGAAGCTTTNCTAGCTGTTTGTGGGGAAAGAATAGCACAAAAGAGCTGAGAGAATAAATAGCAATTAATACAAATACAGATTTACAAATACTCATATAAGATAGGTTATATAACCGTAATTCTGCTTTTGTTTCAGCAGGAAAGTTTAAGACAAAGATTTTTCCACAAAAGGTATACATAAAGTCCAAAAGGGAAGCTTTTAAACTTGAATTTAATTTGAAGGACTCACTGCAATCTATTATATCCACATCATTTCAAAACAGCATTGAAATTACCATTATATTTTGTCTACCTATAAAACTAGAAGTTAAACTCTGGACCTCTTCAAATGTTAATATAAATTTAGTAACTGCTTGACAAAGAAACAACAACTAAAAAACTCCTCTTGTATGTGTAATCCTTCCTTGTAACTTTTCCTCGTATCAGAGAAGGGAGCAAAGTAGCCTATCCCATCATTTGATGAAAAAGAGGAACCAAAATGATATGATAGAGCTGGAAATTCCATTAGGCTTATCCATAAATATTCACAAAATAATTTTTCTCTTACAGAGTAAGCATCTTGTCTCTTCCAGGCTTTGGGAGCCTCTCAGAAAGACTTAAGAGTAGGAGAGTAAAGGAAGGGATCTGATAGGAAGCAGAAAGAGGCATAGAGGCGAATGGAAAAGAACAAGTCTATAATCCAAATATGGAGAGTGTAAAATAAAAAACTGCTTGAGAAATTTTATTTTTGCATATCACAGCTCCTCAGAAGTTCATCTGAGTTGTTTCTAACTTACATCCATTTACTAACTACAATGTTTTTAAACATTCTAATATTCTAAATTAAATGCAACTGGTAAAACTTTAAACCTATTTAAAGTTTTGGCCAACCAAAACAAGCTTTACAGAGGATTCTATAACAAGAAACTTCCAGTTAAAACAACCCTAATGTTTCATTCACTCTCAATAGTTTTTCATTAATTCTTAAAACCAACCATTAAAAAAAAACACTTAGCTTTGGGAAATCTACCCATAAGAGGGACAATTAAAATACATTAAAAGAGAAATACATTTCTAACAAGTAGCTGTAAACTGCACAGGTCTGAACTGCTATAGTAAGATTAGTATTCTCACATATGTGTTTATTTCCATGCCAGAGACAACCTGGTTTGGAAAAGACAAATCTTTCCCAATATTCAAATTTTCAATTATCACATTTGCTTTGCTTCTCAATTTGGTGACAAGTCAGAGTACAAGCATTACTTTATAAGCCTCAGAACTGGAGTGACCACTTTCTTATAGAAGCAAAAAAAATCTAAATAACTTTAAAACAGAGCTATTTGCTTAAACTAGCTAAGAACATGTTAATTTCCCTAAAATAACAAAGGGCTATTTTTCTCTTCACCAAAGTGTCCAGAACAGTTTTATTAGAAGTTCAAGTTTAAATATCATTTATATTAATAGGTCAACTAACATTCTGGAAAAGGTCAGTTTTCATTCCAATCCCAAAGAAAGGCAATGCCAAAGAATACTCAAACTACCACANCTAAAGGAGATCAGTCCTGGGTGTTCATTGGAAGGACTGATGCTGAAGCTGAAATTCCAATCCTTTGGCCACCTGATGTGAAGATCTGACTCTTTTGAAAAGACCCTGATGCTGTGAAAGATTGTAGGTGGGAGGAGAAAGGGACGACAGAGGATGAGATGGTTGGATGGCATCACTGACTCAATGGACATGAGTTTGGGTAAACTCCGGGAATTGGTGATAGGGTGGACTGATGTGCTGCGGTTCATGGGGTCGCAAAGAGTCAGACATGACTGAGCAACTGAACTAAACTGAACATGCTGTATTTCTTAAAGGTAGTTCTTTATTTTTCTGATAAATAATGACATCCTTGCCCTGCCATAAAACTTATAAAAATGCGGTGGGTGCTTGGCTATCTTCTACCAGCAGTTTCTGCTACAACAGAAAAAATGTTCCAGCTGTCATGTGGAGATAATTTTTAATAATGCCACTAACTGTAGCAGCTGCTCAGTAGCAGCCCACTAGATATTAGAGCTAAATGACCAAATTATTTTACGAATGTGTTAATGGTATCTGCTGGAGACCTAGTGAAGCTGCCATCCATTACCGCCATCAATACACTTTGTGACTCTGCTTCACTCTTAAAGGATGGACAGGAAACACACAATCTAACAGGACACTAAAATGAAACCTAATTTTATTTTATCCCCCTGCTACCTTTCCACCCTCCATATTCTGTCAAAATGTCAGAAAATATCCTGTTTCCAGAAGAAACAAACAAAAATGTTCTTAGATTGATAACCATNCAATACACTTTGTGACTCTGCTTCACTCTTAAAGGATGGACAGGAAACACACAATCTAACAGGACACTAAAATGAAACCTAATTTTATTTTATCCCCCTGCTACCTTTCCACCCTCCATATTCTGTCAAAATGTCAGAAAATATCCTGTTTCCAGAAGAAACAAACAAAAATGTTCTTAGATTGATAACCATCCAAACACTAAAATGACTGTGAATTCTGCTTTGTCCTGACATACTCTGAATCTTTAAGCTGGCAAGTTGTGTTACAGTGCATATGGATCAATGGTCCCAGTAGATTTAAGTATGGTCACATTCACCTTAGTGAATAACAGACACTTTTGATAAAATATGTTTAAAATAAAAAATTAGGCCATAAATGTTTACCTTTATGAAAATACAAGTCTTACCATAATTTCCCTATAAGGTCATAACTATTTGTTGAAATGAATCTACACTGTCTTTTAACCTAAGCTAACTATCTTATTTTCCTTCTCAATGAGGAAGGCTTAATTTTCATGCTACTTGATCACTTGTGTCTAGTCAGGAAATCCCCTATGCTCACTGTCACCTTTTTAAAAAGAGAGGACAAGTAAGAGATAATAAAGGATTCTGGTGGATTATTTCCTTTGAGTTTCAAGGGCTTCCCCAGTGGCTGAGTGGTAACCAATCTGGCAGCGAATGAAGGAGATCGGAGTTTGATCCCTGAGTCAGGAAAATCCCCTGGAGAAGGAAATGGCAACCTACTCCAGTATTCTTGCCTGGGAAATCCCACAGACAGAGAAGCCTGGTGGGCTGTAGTCCATGGGGTCACAAGAGAGTCAGACACGACTGAGTGATGAAACAACAACACAGTTTGCAAACAGGCTCTTTGCTGCCTGCTGTCTCCTCAGTCTCAGCAGCATCAGGGCCTAAGCAGGGGGTGATTCTAACTCTGCTCCATCACAGTTATTTGATAATAAGTTCCCCGAAGGCATGACTGACAACTTTCTTGATCAAGGCAACACTTTTCTTTGTAGAAGAACTAATTTTAGTTTGGGAAACAATTCCTATGATGAGTCCACCTTGCTTCTCCCTTCTACATCATTAGTACACAGTTTGCATTGTACCTGAGCACACATGCCATGAAGCAGTAGGCAGAGCAGATCATTTCATTTTCCTTCACTTTTCACATATGCATTAGAAGAACTAAGTCTCATAACTGCCATACTGGACCAAGCACTGCTAAAGGAACAGGAACTATATGGCCTGGATAACCGAATGGAATGATATAAATGATGCCACGATAAGGTGACAAATGGTAGTCAATCAAGGCTTGTTCTTCAATCCTAGTAAGACCACTCACATCCACGGTTTTCAGAAAAACAGAAAATACTCAAAATAATTCATCTGTATACTCATTCTTAGAAGGAAAAAAAAGGTCTATATTCAAGTCTTCTTAAATAGTCAAGCACTGTGCAAATTTAAGAAAAGTGTAAAAAAATAGTAGCCTGCCTCTTAAAACATAACCATGTTGTTCTAGAAATGATTAAAATTCAAGATCTTTTTTATACCTCAGGTTCCTGTTACTGGTAGAAAAATGAACTAGACTAAGAATTAATCTCAAACAATATGTACTACTCATCCTTCTTGCTATATTTTGCACCTCTTCCTATATTAATCTACCCCCACGCCTGCCTGTTTTTGCATTGAAGCTCATTGCTTTCCTTTAGGGGCAGCTGCTGTGGGGAAAGAATGAGAGCTTTTAAAAGAATGTGATTCTTAGAGGAGAAAGGAAACAAAAAGAGTAAATAGTTTACCACTATTCAGAGATCAGTTTCTGGGTTTTTCACAATTGGTTATACAGCCAATACTGGGTCATTATCTCTCTCTAGGGGAGCAGAAGAAGACAGACTGAATTAAAAAAGAAAACTTGCCAAGGCTTTGACAACATTAAAAAAAAATGTTAATAGCTCTACCTCTCTCCACAGTATCAAATGGAATAGAACACAGACCTAAATATGCACCTCTTCTGAACTGTGACCTGTTTGAACCACAAATCACTGAGCTTACAGTGAAAATGCTGGGAGGGATTGGGGGCAGGAGGAGAAGGGGACGACCGAGGATGAGATGGCTGGATGGCATCACTGACTCGATGGCCATGAGTTTGGATAAACTCCGGGAGTTGGTGATGGACAGGGAGGCCTGGCGTGCTGCGATTCATGGGGTCGCAAAGAGTCGGACACGACTGAGTGACTGAACTGAACTGAACAGTGAAAACTATCGAGGAGATATCATAGGCCTCGCTAAGGGATCCCATCAGCCANGGCCATAAGTCTGGGTGAACTCCGGGAGTTGGTGATGGACAGGGAGGCCTGCAGTGCTGCAATTCATGGGGTCGCAAAGAGTCGGACATGACTGAGCGACTGAACTGAACTGAACAGTGAAAACTATCGAGGAGATATCATAGGTCTCGCTAAGGGATCCCATCAGCCACTCACTGCTAAATCAACACCCCGATGCAGTCAGTGAGGTCCTGACACAACTCTGCCGACTTATGTGAGAAGCAAAAAACCTTTCTTTTCATCAAAAAACCAATGACCACAAATGAGTAAGAGGGAGAAAACAACTACAATATAAAACTATAAAGCAGTAAAATGAAACGTTTAGCACTTTTTCGTCAATACAGTCAACAGAAATAGAACACATATTCCTCTTATGTAAATCTAATCTGTTTCTGAAAGTGTGTTGGATGGCACATTTTCATGTACCGGAGACTATATCCTAAGTAGAAACTGAATAATTCAACTCAAGCCCATCTAAAAGTACCAATTAATTTCCCCAGATATTAAGCATTCTTTAACCTGCATATGCAACCCNTTTGTCAATACAGTCAACAGAAATAGAACACATATTCCTCTTATCTAAATCTAATCTGTTTCTGAAAGTGTGTTGGATGGCAAATTTTCATGTACCGGAGACTATATCCTAAGTAGAAACTGAATAATTCAATTCAAGCCCATCTAAAAGTACCAATTAATTTCCCCAGATATTAAGCATTCTTTAACCTGCATATGCAACCCATGAAAAATTTCTAAAAACTTTCTAATTTCTAAATTAAAAATAAACATACAAAATCACTTAATATTTAATTAAGCTATTAGTGAATATGTTTCTGTATATATTCAGTATTGGATAAAAGTTACACTTTCTTTTTTTTACTGCAAATGTGCTCTCTGAGGTAAAACAATTATTTGTTTGCAAAAGTAAAAAGAACAAACAATTATCTGAATGCAAATATTAACTATGAGATTACAAAAAACTAATATCATTTTATTTTTTCTCACAAATAGGTAAAAATAACTGTACAGTACATCAGAACATGTGTACAGTCAGTTATATTTTTTAATTTCTTGTCTTTTGCCTCTCAGCCTTTATCATTTCCATCTTTTCTCCCAAGATAAGAGCTTTTCTAGGCTCACCTACTTTTCACAGGCTTTTCCATCATCTTAAAGATATTTAGATAAAATGAAACCCTTAAATTACATCATCATGAAACACAATCCTGTTGTGAAAACAACTGATTCAAGGACAATAGTTTACTCCATATTCCCTCACTCAGATTAATGTGCAACTTAATGTTTTTGGCCAGAACACACACATAAGTTTCTTTCAATGATATTTCAATGTGAACAGTCAATTTTAGGTTAAAAATTTCCAAGAGATTGCGGCAAATATTTAAATGGTGAGAGTTCAAGATATCGAGGGATACATTCACATTATAGATAGTAAAGAGAAAAAAATTAATATAGGGAAGCAAATAATGATGAAAATCAAGTGGGAGTAGAAATTAAAAAAATAAAGGTCAACAGGATAAGAAATGCATAGAAGAGGAAGAGGGATATCCTTTGGGAAACAAATCAGAGTTGAAAGATATCTTAAAGGTCAGTAAAAACACCTCTTAAATTCACAGAGTAATAAAATGAGGCTCAGAGATATAAAATTACTTGTTCAAAGAGACACATTTAGCGCAGTTGTCTCAGAATTTAGTCTGACTTATAAACTAGGATTTTTTTCTAGCACATCATAAAGCTTCTCCTTGTTTTTGTTTCATTTGGTTTTGGTTGCAATTCAGTAAGTATTTATGTACTATGTGTAAACACTATACTACAGACCTAACAGTGCACGAGACAGACCAAGCCACTGAACTCAGGGAATTTAAATTTAGTTGAGGGGACAGACACTGTACAATCAGCATGTGGTTAACAATTATGATAAACACTATTTAAAAAAGCAGTATAGGGTGCTGTGAGAGTACAGAATGAGACCTATGGACTTAGTCTGGGGCATTACAGCAGCTGAGAGCATGGTTAGTGGTGTGTCAGTCAGTATGGAAGGGAGTCTAAGTATTAGCATTTCAGGCAAATGAAATCATAGGTCCCAAAACCTTTGAGGATTAAAGTGGTTCTGCTCCTCCAACAATCTGTAAAAGTGGACTATAAGGCAGATGCATGGGAAGCAAGGAAGCACTTTGAGAATTAGGGGATTGCTGAAATATCAGCTCACTGCTAAAGAACCTGCCTGCAATGCAGGAGACCCTGGTTCAATTCCTGGATCAGAAGAGCTGCTGGAGAAGGGACAAGCTGCTATCCACTCCAGTATTCTTAGGCTTCCCTTGTGGCTCAGCTGGTAAAGAATTTTCCTGCAATCTGGGAGACCTGACTTAAGTCCTTGGCTTGGGAAGATCCCCTGGAGAAGGGAACAGCTACCCACTCCAGTATTTTGGCCTGGAAAATTCGATGGACTGCACAGCCCATAGGGTCGCAAAGAGTCAGACATGACTGAGCGACTTCCACTTCACTTCAAGATCACTCAGAGACCTATACACGAAGTTAAGGATGTCAGTCCTGATCCGAGGAAGGAAAGGAAGCCCTTGGAAGGCTGTAACAGGTAAGTGACACCACTGACTCGCATTTGAGTGAAGAGGTGAATGGGAATTTCATTTACTTAGATGAAGAATTCTGAAAGATAAGGTTTGAGGGAGAAGCTGATAGATTTAGTTTAGGTTACATCCAATTAAAAAAAAAAAAAAATCAGTCAAAAGCTTGATTTGCCTGTCTAAGTCCAAAACCTCTAACTTTGGTCGAGAGAAGAACCTGGAGTTTCTTCAAAAGGTCCACAAGTGCCTTATGCAAATTTCACTTCAAGAAATATATAGAAGCTACTGGGATAAAATGACAGACTGAACATATACAATTTCAGTCCTTCTCAAAACTCCACAAAACTACAGTAAAGATAAATTTATATGTAGAGAGAGCAATAATAATCCACAATGATAGAGAAAACAGAGAAGAAATAAGTGAAATTTTAGAAGCTATAAAGAATATATTCAAGTGGTAACTGCCTTAATCAAGCCTGAGAAAACTGAATCCTGAGATAAGGCTGAGAAAAGGTAAGAAACTACCCAATTTATACCAGAGAATCCTCAAAAAGTTCAGGGAGAGGCTGGCACTAGGTATCTCTCAATGAGGAGAAGAGATAGTCTAAAATAAGAACTAGAAAAAATTGATTGAAGAATCAGAGACTGCATAAACACAGAAAGCAAACTTATGGCTACCAAAGGAGAAAGATGGGGGTGGAGGACGGGATAAATTAGGAAACTGGGAGTAACATATACACGTGACTATATAGAAATGAGATAAACAACAAGGACCTACTGTTTAACATAGTAAACTATGCTCAATTTGTCTAATAACCTATACAGGAAAAGAATCTGGAAAAGAATATATTATATATATATATATATATATATTTACAATCACTTTGCTATATACCTGAAACTAGCACAACACTGTAAATCACTTCAATTAAAAAAAAATCAGAGTCCTAAGATTCTTTCTCTGATTTTTTTATCAGTAACTATCCCCACATTCCCCTTGCCTCGAAGGCTAAAATAAAGAGTGGACTAAAGGATGAGTCACAGGTGAGAATAGCGTCCTGAAAATGTACAAGGAATGCTAAGAAATGTTTCCTTCAAAGTTCTCTTCACCTGGTCCATTTGTCTCTCATAACTGGCAGACAGACTTTTACTTACCAGGCAGACAATTACAAAAGTACTCTATGGGAATCAGATCAGCTCAAGAGAAAAGAATCAGAGATACTAACCAAAGGAGCTCGCCCAGCCAACAGCCCACCAAGATCACCTAACAGTAAAGCCCTCAGTGGCCAAGGCCCAACCTCATACTGAGATCTTCCAGGCAATTTTCTCATATCCCATTCTTAATCTGGAGCAGACAAACAAAGATTACCAGAGATCAGAGGAAAGCTGTTGACATGAGAAAATAGAGGTCAATACAGAAAAGAGACAACTTGAAGGAGACATAAGTGATGTAGGAGGGAAAAAAAAACAAACAGCCATCATTATCTCAAAGAGATATGAGAAGAAAATGGCATCCATGAGACAAAAACAGGATAATTTTCATAAAAAGAAACATTCATAGAACTAAAACAGCTTTTGTATATTAAAAAAAAATCATGGGAAAAAATGTAAAATATAACTCAATAATACAAGCAGAAGATAAAGTTCAGAAAATAATCCCAGAAAGTAGAACAAAAAAGACAAAGAGATGGAACGGAAAAAGGAATATTGAATGGTGGTCTTAAAATATATGTAAGTATGGTGGCAAATAGATGGGGAAACAGTGAAATAGTGGCTGACTTTATTTTGGGGGGCTCCAAAATCACTGCAGATGGTGACTACAGCCATGAAACTAAAAGACGCTTACTCACTGGAAGGAAAGTTATGACCAACCTAGATGGCATATTAAAAAGCAGAGACATTACTTTGTCAACAAAGGCCCATCTAGTCAAGGCTATGGTTTTTCCAGTAGTCATGTATGGATGTGAGATTTGGACTATAAAGAAAGCTGAGTGCAGAAGAATTGATGCTTTTGAACTGTGGTGTTGGAGAAGACTCTCGAGAGTCCCTTGGACTGCAAAGAGATCTGACTAGTCCATCCTAAGAGTGATCAGTCCTAGGTGTTCATTGGAAGGACTGATGTTGAAGCTGAAACTCCAATACTTTGGCCAACTGATGTGAAGGTCTGACTCATTTGAAAAGACCCTGATGCTGGGAAAGATTGAGGGCAGGAGGAGAAGGGGATGACAGAGGATGAGATGGTTCGATGGCATCACTGATTCAATGGACATGAGTTTGGGTAAACTCCGGAAATTGGTGATGAACAGGGAGGCCTAGCGTGCTGTGGTTGCTTCATGGGGCTGCAAAGAGTCAGACACAACTGAGTGACTGAACCGAACTTAAGTATGATAAGGAAGTTGGGATGATTGTATATGGCAGCTAAATCCTCATCTACCATTATGGAAAACCAACAAAAAGCTATAATACTAATGAATAAAGAAACAGTAGTATACGAATAATGCTTAGAAATAAAGAGATGTAAATGCCAGAATTGGAGAAGGAAATGGCAACCCACTCCAGTATTCTTGCTTGGAGAATCCTATGGACGGAGAATCCTATGGACAGAGAAGCCTGGCAGGCTACAGTCCATGGGGTCTCAAGATTTGGACACGACTTAGCAACTAAACCACCACCACCACCAAATGCCAGAATAAAAAGCTAGAAGAGTCAGAAGTTTATGCTTCAGATAAAAGGGATAGAGGTAAGGAAAGCCAATAGATTTTGTTAAGAAATGAGTAGACAACCCAAGTGAAAATTGGCAAAAGACATGACTACAACTTCATAAAGAAGACCATCAAAATGTCCACTTAACAGGTAAAAAGTTACCCAGCTTTACTCATCAGGGGAGTATAAATTAAAACCACAGTGAGAGACTACTATATACCCACTAGAATAGCTATAATGATTGCATAACTGTTGGTAGGATGTAAAGTAACCACAGGAGGGAGTGTGAATTGGTACAACCACTTTGGAAAACTGATAATATTTACTAAAACAGAACATAAAAATATCTAGAAATTCTATTCCCAGATATATACCCAGTAGACATGTGGACTCATATTCACCAAAGACACATGTAAGAATGCACATGACAGCACTATTTGTAAAAGTAAANGACGCTTACTCACTGGAAGGAAAGTTATGACCAACCTAGATGGCATATTAAAAAGCAGAGACATTACTTTGTCAACAAAGGCCCATCTAGTCAAGGCTATGGTTTTTCCAGTAGTCATGTATGGATGTGAGATTTGGACTATAAAGAAAGCTGAGTGCAGAAGAATTGATGCTTTTGAACTGTGGTGTTGGAGAAGACTCTCGAGAGTCCCTTGGACTGCAAAGAGATCTGACTAGTCCATCCTAAGAGTGATCAGTCCTAGGTGTTCATTGGAAGGACTGATGTTGAAGCTGAAACTCCAATACTTTGGCCAACTGATGTGAAGGTCTGACTCATTTGAAAAGACCCTGATGCTGGGAAAGATTGAGGGCAGGAGGAGAAGGGGATGACAGAGGATGAGATGGTTCGATGGCATCACTGATTCAATGGACATGAGTTTGGGTAAACTCCGGAAATTGGTGATGAACAGGGAGGCCTAGCGTGCTGTGGTTGCTTCATGGGGCTGCAAAGAGTCAGACACAACTGAGTGACTGAACCGAACTTAAGTATGATAAGGAAGTTGGGATGATTGTATATGGCAGCTAAATCCTCATCTACCATTATGGAAAACCAACAAAAAGCTATAATACTAATGAATAAAGAAACAGTAGTATATGAATAATGCTTAGAAATAAAGAGATGTAAATGCCAGAATTGGAGAAGGAAATGGCAACCCACTCCAGTATTCTTGCTTGGAGAATCCTATGGACGGAGAATCCTATGGACAGAGAAGCCTGGCAGGCTACAGTCCATGGGGTCTCAAGATTTGGACACGACTTAGCAACTAAACCACCACCACCACCAAATGCCAGAATAAAAAGCTAGAAGAGTCAGAAGTTTATGCTTCAGATAAAAGGGATAGAGGTAAGGAAAGCCAATAGATTTTGTTAAGAAATGAGTAGACAACCCAAGTGAAAATTGGCAAAAGACATGACTACAACTTCATAAAGAAGACCATCAAAATGTCCACTTAACAGGTAAAAAGTTACCCAGCTTTACTCATCAGGGGAGTATAAATTAAAACCACAGTGAGAGACTACTATATACCCACTAGAATAGCTATAATGATTGCATAACTGTTGGTAGGATGTAAAGTAACCACAGGAGGGAGTGTGAATTGGTACAACCACTTTGGAAAACTGATAATATTTACTAAAACAGAACATAAAAATATCTAGAAATTCTATTCCCAGATATATACCCAGTAGACATGTGGACTCATATTCACCAAAGACACATGTAAGAATGCACATGACAGCACTATTTGTAAAAGTAAATACTAGAAAGAGTCAAAAATGTCCACAAATAGAATGGATACATTGTGATAACTTTTTAAAGTGGAATATTATATACCAATGAGAAAGAACAACTACATGTAACACCATATATAAAGATTACAAATACTGAGCAAGAGAATTCAGACAGAAAAGATGTAAAACACCTTATAGAAAGTTGAGAAATGGAAAATTCACCTACAATATTAAAGTTAGCATTCTAGTTACTCTTTGGATATACAGTAACTGAAAAAGGACAGACATGAACTCCCAGAACACTAATAATGATCTGTTTCTTCAGCAGTTACTCAGGTATGTAGCCTTTAAGCAAATCCATCAAACTATACATTAAGCTATTATAGGATTGTGCACTTCTGTGTACATTATATTCCAATAAAAATTATCTTTAAAAATATTCTGGTTCTTGTGTTTGTTAGCTGTACGGCCTTAGACAAATTACTCAACCTCAACCTAAGTAAACCTCAATTTCTTCATCTTTAAAGTAAGGATGACAGAACTAGTCCCCCAGAGATTTTTGTGAGGTTCAAATGAGGTAACACACACCAAGGGCTTCACAAAGTGCCTCACATCTACTAAGCACACAACAAAAGTTTGTTACTATATGGTCTCATTTTAAACAAATCTAGCTCATATGAAATATAAATTTAGCTCTGTGTGTGTGTGTAGAAATATTTTTTTAAAATAGATTAATAGTAGAAGATAGCTCCAAACAGTATTTGAAACTATGTTAAGTCTATTTATATTTTCATATGAGTATGTGTGGATGCATGAATTTTTATAAAATCTGAAGGCAAGTAGTAGAAAAAGTCTAAAGGAGCTGCAAATAGATGCCTGCATGGTACAGAAACTAGCTGCAGCAACAGGCATGCAAGCTAACTTGCTCTTTTGAGTTCAGTCCTTATAGGACACACTTGTAACTATGTCCATCTACTACTTTGATTTAAAATTAAATTTTAACTCTAAAAAATTAATTTTAAAAAGATTAAATTTTAAAGTAATTTTGTTGAACTAAAAAATATGTAGCTAGGTGCGCCAAAGTAGAAAATGATTGAATACAAGTTCTAAACTTAAGTTGATCAATATCAAGCTGATGGACAAGAAACAAAACACACTAATACATCCATAATTTAACTTCTCTATCATGGTACAGAGAGTGGATGGCATAGAAATGCTAACTTTGAGTCCACAGATGCTTAACTGTCTCTATTAATAGTTAGAGAACCACCTGTTACTAGGGAACTACCTATTTTTAACTAGTTCAAGTCTACTTAAAGACTCTAGGAATCAAAAATGAAATGCTGCCTATAAGGCTTTAAATGCATTTGCATGTGTGTGTGTGTGTGTGTNTAAAACCAGCTTGAACATCTGGAAGTTCACGGTTCATGTATTGCTGAAGCCTGGCTTGGAGAATTTTGAGCATTACTTTACTAGCGTGTGAGATGAGTGCAATTGTGCGATAGTTTGAGCATTCTTTGGCATTGCCTTTCTTTGGGATTGGAATAAAAACGGACCTTTTTCAGTCCTGCGGCCACTGCTGAGTTTTCCAGATTTGCTGGCGTATTGAGTTCAGCATTGAGGTGGGAGGTAGCACATGGCAAAGATCTGAGAGTGGCCCCTTGAAGCTGATGGTGATACCAGGCTGACAGCTAGCAAGACAATGGGTACTTCAGTCCTCCAATCACAATGAAATGGATTATGNGCATTCTTTGGCATTGCCTTTCTTTGGGATTGGAATAAAAACGGACCTTTTTCAGTCCTGCGGCCACTGCTGAGTTTTCCAGATTTGCTGGCGTATTGAGTTCAGCATTGAGGTGGGAGGTAGCACATGGCAAAGATCTGAGAGTGGCCCCTTGAAGCTGATGGTGATACCAGGCTGACAGCTAGCAAGACAATGGGTACTTCAGTCCTCCAATCACAATGAAATGGATTATGCCAATAGCCAGTGATCTTGGAAGCATGTCCTTCCCCAGAGTTACAAGATAGAATACAGTCCAGCCAATACACTGATCTCACTCTGTGAGGTCCTGAGCAGAGAACTTGACTACACCATGCCCAGACCTCTGACTTATAGGATCTGGTAAAAGGATCTTATTTAAACCTGTAAGTTTGTGGTGATTTGTTACATATCAATGTAAGAGTAATACACATCCTGAGTTGGAATCTTTGTCATGTCATTTAAATGTGACCTTAGGTGAGTTACTCTCTTTCTCTGATTGATAGTTCCTATTTATGTATAACAGGTGCGATGCTACCTCAGTTCCCATAGGATTTTAATACAGACTCAGTGAGTTCATTTATCTATGCTTTGCATAGTATTTGACATGAAGTGAAAGTGCTTTGTGACCTCATGGACTGTAGCTCACCAGGCTCCCCTGTCCATGGCATTCTCCAGGCAAGAATACTGGAGTGGCTAGCCATTCGCTTCTTTAGGGCATCTTTCCAACCCAGGAATGAAAACCTGGTCTCCTGCTTGAAGGCAGATGCTTTACTATTGAGCCACCAGGGATAGTGGTTCACATGGGAAACACTAAATATGAAACAGCAAATTTGTCCATGGTTCATAAGCAAATGAAGTTCATTTCTTCATATGGAGGAATGATATTTATAATTATATATTGTACATTTATACTCGGTATGTATATAATGTTTCTATAACTAAGTATAAAATCTTTGTCTTCCTGAATTACCATGAGAACACTTATTCAGTGAGTACTCTGAAGCAAAGAATGTCACTTAATATTTATTTAAAGACCTTAAATTTTATAATTTGNATATTTATAATTATATATTGTACATTTATACTCGGTATGTATATAATGTTTCTATAACTAAGTATAAAATCTTTGTCTTCCTGAATTACCATGAGAACACTTATTCAGTGAGTACTCTGAAGCAAAGAATGTCACTTAATATTTATTTAAAAACCTTAAATTTTATAATTTGAGGTTATGGTGAATCTACCTTCAGAAATGGAATTACAGTAACCAAATATCTCTTGTGATATTTCATACACTCCAGTGCAGTTCTTGTTTTGCCTGTTGTTATTTTGGGGAAGAGAGGTTTTCTTTCTTTCTTTCTTTCTGTGGTTGTACTTCATGTGGAACTTCCCCAAACTGGGATTGAACTCACAGCCACTGCAGTGGAAGTACAGAGTCTTAAACACTGGACCACCAGGGAAGCCCTGGGAATAGTTTTTGCAAGAGAATGGAACACCAGAAGTACCCAGGGCAAAAGACAGACTGTGGCAAGCTAGAGCTTTGGGAACCATAGAAAGGACTGGAACTCCTGAGACAATCACACAGCAAAACCAACTTGCTATCAATATAACAGGATCTTGGGGCATCTGTTTTCTATGAAGATTTTTAGCAGTGTATAAGTTCCTCTGAATTGGTATGTGATCTTGGATCTTGACACACATCCTGGATGTACCCACGTATGGCTAGCATCATCAGTCAGTAATTTGTTTATATTCTCTAAATGTCTTATCATGGAGAGCAGTCATAGCACACTTTGAGAATGATATTCTCACAATGATGAGAGTTGTGGTTTGTTCATTAAACATTTGGTAAATGCAATGGGCCATCAATAGCAAAAGGAATCCTCATGAGTCTGTCCCCCATGTTTTTCTTTTAAATGATCCTCTACCCCNATGGAGAGCAGTCATAGCACACTTTGAGAATGATATTCTCACAATGATGAGAGTTGTGGTTTGTTCATTAAACATTTGGTAAATGCAATGGGCCATCAATAGCAAAAGGAATCCTCATGAGTCTGTCCCCCATGTTTTTCTTTTAAATGATCCTCTACCCCAGGAGGTTTTCTACCTTTTATGCCATGGACCCCTTTGGCAGGCTGGTGAAAACTGTCTCCAAAATAAGTTGCTAAATGCCCAAAATAAAGTACATAGGACTACCAAAAAAAAAATTGCATTGAAATGTAGTTATCAAAGCACTGGGCTTCGAAGGTGATGCTAGTGGTAAAGAATCTGCCTGGCAATGCAGGAGACTCAAGAGACACGATTTCAATCCCTGGGTGGGAAAGATCCATTGGAAAAAGGAATGACAACCCACTCGAATATTCTTGCCTGGGAAATCCGAATGATAGAGGAGCCTGGCAGGCTACAGTCCATAGAACTGCAAAGAGTCAGACACGACTGAACGACTGAGCACAAGTCTATCGAAACATTAGAAAATTTGTGATATGGTAATCTATGGGCTTTTTATTAACATGTTAAAAAGATATGTCAAATAATTCTTACATATATTTCAAAAGATCTGCAACACTGTGTTAATAACAACAAAGACAATAATAACAAACCTTTGTTAATAGTATGGTGGTTTGTTGCCTACTGAAGCTCCAATACTTTGGCCACCTAATGCAAAGAGCCAATGCATTAGAAAAGACCCTGATGCTGGGAAAGATTGAAGGCAGGAGAAGAAGGTCACGACAGAGGATGAGATGGCTGGATAGCATCACTGACTCAGTGGACATAAATTTGAGCAAGCTCCGGGAGATGGTGAAGGACAGAGAAGCCTGGCATGCTACAGTCCGTGGGGTCGCAAAGAGTCAGAAACAACTGAGTGACTGAACAACAACAATTGTTGCTTATATTCAAGTTCAGGAGCTTTCTTAATCCTCTCTATGGACTTCCTATTCCTTGAGTTACAAATTCCTTGAACCCAGACTGAGGGGCACTATCCTAATCAGGGCTAAGTCTGATCCTTCAAATCTGTGTCAGACTGTAATGAACAAAGTTCAGAAATTAAAGAAGCACAGATCTGCCAAAAAAAATTAATAGTCACATGGTAGTGTGCCTAGTGGGTCCATTTTATGAACTTAATCTACATTTTATTTTCCCCAAATGGAAAATATGTAAGTGACATGTTCTGTAAGGAACTCAGAAGTCAGATTTGGAAGACTTAATAGCTTTGGTGAGAGTGAAAGTGAAGTTGCTCAGTCGTGTCCCACTCTTTGAGACCTCATGGACTATAACCTACCAGGCTCCTCTGTCCATGGGGTTTTCCGAGCAAGAGTTCTGGAGTGGTTGCCATTTCTCTCTCCAGAGAATCTTCCCATCCCAGAGATCGAACCCAGGTCTCCCACACTGTAGGCAGACGCTTTACCGTCTGAGCCACCAGGGAAGATCATAGCTTTGGTAGCCTCTATGTATCTTATGCTTAAAAAGTGCTCATTTGAAATCAATGTCCGCTGTGTTTTGGACAATGATCACACTATCTGGAACTGACTAACAGCCTGATAGATGCTTGTTGAATGTCAGAAAACTGATAATGGAACATATTATCCATTACTTAAGAAGAAAACTAGTAAACAAAATAGTCTTATGAGAAAAAGGGCAAAATATGACTTCATTTGATTCAATCCAGCCATCTCATTATTCAAAAGTTTGAAAATATATACTTGAAAAGTATAGATGACCACAAAACTACAAAAAAAATCACTATTATTATAATCACAAGAATTTTTAAAAGTAGTTCTTTAATGACAGTTATATTTTTAAGATTCAAGAAATAAGACCCAAAACCCAAGAAACAAGCTAAAAGACATGTATGCTTGCACCTATAAGTTTTCATAAAAGAACTATTTCAAAGTTGTACTAAAAATTGGTTATTATATTTCAAGTAACTGGACATTATCCAAAGAAACTTTGAGTTAATCTTTTAACTCGTAGAAGAATTTTTGAAATAGACCCATGTTAAGAAATTACTTACTTGATGGGCAAACAGGTAAAGTACTTCTATAGTTACTTCTGTCTCAAAGGGGAAAAGAGGGATATTTCAAAGTTGAGATCTTTATTTTTATTGAAAGCTGAGTTTTACATACAATTGCTTAATTCCAAAATATTCTGCTATATAAAAATGCTTCTGATATTTTATCTTCTGAAAGTAGACAGTCATGAAATGCTGAAGTCATTTGTAATTGCTTCAAAGGCAGATATTACAAACACATTTAATTTGTACATTAGAGACACTGCTCTAATGGGTATAAATACATCAACAACCACTTCCCTTCTGGTAACAGGACACCAACACTATTCCCAAGTCTTTGAATCCAAACTCTTTCTTGTACAATACTTGCCTTTGATTTTAAAAAGAAATCATATCATATTTGCATTTAATCACTTATTAAAGAAATTTTTTCTTACCAATTCTAATAGAACAATACTCATAGTTACAGCTATTTCTCTTCCCTATTTCCCCCATTAATCAAGACAATTAGACAAAATTTTCCTTCATGAGCATAGACCACATTGAGAAAAATAGATATGAATAAGAGATAAAGCAGTAGAGTGGCATTTTGTCATAAAACTTATTCTATGTTAGTCACCAGTCAAGTGACAGATTCAACGGTAGGAAAAGAAATGAATACATTTGTAGATGTAGGATAAGTTGTCATTTTTTAGTCTAAACAATAGATGTACAATTTAATAAGAGCTCCAGGTCTTAATAATACTCTTCTGTGAAGGGAGGTATCTTGTAAGCTTAACAGCCTAATGGGAAATCACCATTTAGGAAACCAAACTACTTATTTCACTGTCACTAAGGTTAATGTGTTTTCTTTACAAAGCCTTCCAGACAGAGAGCTACGTGCTCTATACACAATATAGGAATGTCTCTCTTGGTTTTTGCTGCCTTGTTAGAGGCCATTGGTAGGGGATCCTTCAGATGGTTTCAGAACAGCATGGTACAATGCCCCTCAGTTCTAGTCTGTAAAACTTTCTCATGTTCTTCAGCACAACTTTAAACATGAAAACAGATTTGTGAATATCAAATTGTATTTCTTTCTGCAACTGCGTGAAGTATAAATAAAAAGATGTGGGGCCTATGAATACAATGGGAAGACACGTATGTATGATGAGTACTAACGAATACAAATGGAAATCCGTGTGTAGTGTGTTTTTAATTACTGTAATGATTGTAAAAGGTGTTAAATGTTTTCTTTTTTTAGAATGCAAAGAGGGAAAACATGATGGAATTTCAGTTTGTAGTCCGACGACAAACATTATAAATCTTGACTGTTAGTGGCAGATATGTCTGTCTGTTTTACTTACAGTATTTGTTTTTCTTTGAAAACATGGTGCACACAAAAGGATCTGGATTGGGTTTTGCAGAGTGGAAAAACAAATGGAACAAGAAAAAGAGCTGGTGGTGGTGAATGTTGCAGTGTGTAAATTAAATTCCTAATGACATAATTTGGTGAGTTTCTTCTTTTTCAAAACGTAAGCTTGCAGGGAGTAAGACTTATTCCCGTGGAAACTTGGCACATTCAGCAATCTGCTTATTTTACCTTCCAATATCTGAGTAGATATGAGCTCTTGGAGTTAGGTTTCCATTCTATGAATGTTTATTTCCAAGTAAAGTTGTCTAATGGCAACTGCTGATGAAACTTGGCTACAATATGGTAATTTTTTAAATAGAAATATATACTCATTCAGAGTTCTTGATAAAAATTTCTCCTCTTTTCTTTTGTACATAGCTACATCTCTTAGGTTTTTTTTTTAATAAAGATATCCAACTCTCCTAATTGTTTTTTGGATGATGTTCTAAATAATGACTCTATACATCAAGGATACAATGGAATAATCCAGGTTGCCATTTTTTGGGGGAAGATAATGGCATTCTCTACTGATTTATTGAAGAGAGATTCATGTTTCCAGGAAATACAAATCACCAAAGGTTAAGATGACCTACTGAATGATTTTACTCATATATCTTCTTCAATATGAACTCTTAAGGGTTTTAAAGTATGAGGCTTCAGCTGTTCTATAACTAAGAAGGAAACCTCAAAATTCGAGTTCTTTAAAGTCCAGGTTGAGGGATTTCATGAGAACTCTGTAAGTGCTGATGAACTATGTTATTCATGCCTTTTCTACTTTATTTAGAGAAAATGAAAGTATCCAAAGCCCACACTTTCTAGAATGAAGTAAAACACTCTATTGTCAGATACTGACAGGGGCCCCTTTCATAGGTTTCTTGAGATCAGTCAGAACACTGGATAGCAAATTCCATGTTTAAGTTTGATCATTCATAAACCTTTGCATTTGATTCCCTCTGTTCTATGGTTTCAAATTGTCCCATAACTCAGGCATGTTTTTTAGCAGAATCTGCCTGTAATGCAGGAGTAGCAGGACACACAGGTTTGATCCTTGCGTTGGGAAGACCGCCTGGAGGAGGAAATGGCAATCTATTCCAATATTCTTGGGAAATCCCATGGACAGAAGAGCCTGGTGGGCCACAGTCCATGAGATCACAAAGTCAGACTTGACTGAGAGACTGAGCATGTCAGGAGACAGCTATGTCTCAGTGAGTAATATCACCACTAAGCAGAAGAAATAAATGCAGTATGTGTCTACTGATGGGTCAGTGAATAACTTTTGCTTCACTTATAAGGCTGATACAACCAATACATATTTCACTATAGAGATTTAGTCTAACTTCAAATCAAGCTTGAACTAATATATTAGAAATAAAAGCTTTGATGTTTAACAAACAACTTTGTTAATAGTTATCAATACTTTTTTCCAATTAAGCTATTGCATATTATATTGAAAGAATTGATTATGTGGTCATCCTTTTAGTCTTGGCATTTCTAAATATTTTCCATTATTTCTAGAAATAATATGTAGACTTGTTTTTCTCAGCCATGGACTCTAGGCAAGATCCCAATTATCTCTTAATGGTCATTCTCATAAAAATATATATAAAATGTAATTTGATAGCTAACTTGAAGAAGATTATCTGCAGTCCCAAGTAGATTTGGAATATAAAAATACCATTAAATATTTCTGTTTCTACTTAGTCTACACTATATATCAATGTAGCTTAATAACAGTCACCCTTTCCTGGAGTACAGACCTTGTTCTTTGTAAGTATTAGGANTATAAAATGTAATTTGACAGCTAACTTGAAGAAGATTATCTGCAGTCCCAAGTAGATTTGGAATATAAAAATACCATTAAATATTTCTGTTTCTACTTAGTCTACACTATATATCAATGTAGCTTAATAACAGTCACCCTTTCCTGGAGTACAGACCTTGTTCTTTGTAAGTATTAGGACTGAAGTGTTGGAAACATAAGCCAGCATTCTCACTGGGCTGCTTTTGCTCAATTGTGACATTATTCTAAGATCTGCCAAAGAAAAAAGTGTAGTAATTATAAGAAAATAGAGAAAGTTTGTCTGGTTCCCAGCTATCTGGGGTAAATCTCAGGATGTCTGTGAGACTATATCTGTATCAAACATTTTTCTGCCTGGACACTCCTTAACTTCTGGCCAGACTGTGTTCCTGATAAGAAAAAGAAACTCAGTTGTCCTGTATGTCCACATGGCTACATTTGGAGTTGGTTCCTGCCTCTTGGGCATTTGTCCATCCTATCAGAAAGTTTTGAGAAAGTTTAGTTTGGAAACTGGGGTACCTCCATCTCCACTGGTCACCCTGTGCTGGCATTGTCATCTCGTTATCACCAATGCATCACAAAGTTTTCAATCTTTAAGCATTTGGTGAACTAAGTGTTGAATAAATGGGGAAGGTTATCTTGAACAGAGAAGGAATCCAGTTATTGTGCTCAATCTTTCATTTAAAAGCATTTCTTGCATACTTTCTACAGGACAGGCTCTATACCAGGAACAGAGCATACAGTACGGGATAAAACAAATGTAATCATGCCCTTTGTGCTGCTTATAGTATCCAACACTTAATGGCTTTCCTGAAATGACCTTGAAGAGTTTTGTCCAAAATTGAGTCCCCCTTTGATTTCCAAGGCCACCCAGGAACAGTCACTCTTACTCTCAATGTGGCTTCGGTTCCCCTCTGCCCATTGCCCTGACTGAAATATAATCCAGATATGGTTTGGAGCTGTGAACTTTGAAGGGAAAAGACTTGTTAGTAGAGATTCCTGTAACCTTAGTGCTGTACTACAGAATGCCCTGGACGTTATTGCATCAAAATGAGACTGCTGAAAGGTGCTGTTTAGATGTTGCCTCATCCTAGCTCCATCACCATGCGCAGGGCTTGACCATTTTCTCATGCTTTCAAACAAGGGTGCATGTAGCCAATTTTTCAGACACTCCAGCTCTGGCCAGTGTCTCCTCTGTGTTTATTATTGGGCTCTGACCTATTGACTTCAGAATATCCTGAACTCAGGCTTTATGTATCTTCATTCTCTGGAAATTATTTATGACCCCCAATTCCATTGTTCTATCTGGTTTGGGCTAAAAATAAAAAAGGTCAACAGAAATTTAAGATTTGTTGTTGTTGGTTTTTCCCTACTGGAGACGCTGTAAGTGCTGTTGGCATTTGATCAGTTAGAAGAATGTCTATTCAGTTTCACACTCATTCCCACTCTCCAGCTTTCATTTGCTTTCTCTAACTGCTGCTTCACTCTGAGAACACACAATTTGTCTAGACATTGTCAATTTCCCAACACCACTCTAATATAAGTGACTTCTGTGCTTACCTTAGACTATGTGAAAAATGTTTAGCTTAGACTACATTAAAAAATGCAAATCATAAGAGTAAATAAAATCCAGTGGCATTTTTAAATCTTCAAAATGATTGCATTATTATAAAACCTGAAATCATAACAGTATGAAGTAAATATTTTCATGTGGAATTTTAAATTGCCAGAAGGAAAACCTTAAACTATATCTTAAAATTAAGAATTAAATAATTTAAATGTAAAGGAACTAAGATTATCTGGAAAAATTGTTAGAAAATTTGAACAAAAATAGCTTCCGGGGATGTTATGTTTGAAATTGCTACAGGTGAAACAAAATGAAAATGATGTATGTTTGAAGATTGCTGTAAGAATATAAGGAAGAAGACGGGATGACATGTTAAATTGAGAATGAAAATCTTATTTCTGTTTCTTTTGAGAGAAGAACCATGGGTCCTATGTTGGCATTATTAGAATACACAAATAGATCATATAAAAGTAATCCTTGTTGATGAGAAATTGCTCATAAGGGCTAGGACTCTGAGGCAGTGGTCTCTAGCATGGTGGGGGACAAGCTACTTGGGACTCTCAATTTCCAAACTTGTCTTTTCTTAGTCACAAGTACCTTATTATCTCCCCAAAGTGGTTTTCCAGGTTATTCTTTCCTGACCTATTGTTATATTTTCCAGCGATGGAAAATTTGCATTAAACACATTGCTCGGCATACACACCGAGGAAACCAGAATTGAAAGAGACACATGTACCCCAATGTTCATCACAGCACTGTTTACGATAGCTAGGACATGGAAGCAACCTACATGTCCATCGGCAGATGAGTGGATAAGAAAGCTACGGTACATATACACAACGGAATATTACTCAGCTGTTAAAAAGAATGCATTTGAATAAGTTCGAATGAGGTGGATGAAACTGGAGCACGTTATACAGAGTGAAGTAAGTCAGAAAGAAAAACACCAATACAGTATTAATGCACATATATGGAATTTACAAAGATGGTAAAGATGATCCTATATGCAAGATAGCAAAAGAGACACAGATGTAAAAAACAGACTTTTGGACTCTTTGGGAGAAGGCAAGGGTGGGATGATTTGGGAGAATAGCATTGAAACATGTATATTATCATATGTGAAATAGATCACCAGTCCTGGTTCAATGTATGAGACAGGGGGCTTAGGGCTGGTGCACTGGGATGACCCTGAGGGATGGACTGGGAATGGTGGTGGGAGGGGGGGTTCAGCTTGGGAAACACATGTACACCCATGACTGATTCAGGTCAATGTATGGCAAAAACCACTACAATACTGTAAAGTAATTAACCTCCAATTAAAACAAATAAGTAAATAAAAATAAAATTTAAAAAAAAAGAAGATTGGGATTAAACAAGACAGATAGCTGAGAAAGAATAAAAAGAGAAATTGGCATCCGAAGAAAGAAAAATAAAATTGCTATGAATAGTGGTAAGTAGTAATTTGAAAACTCCAACTATGTACCAATAATCAATTTACCATGTTTCTCTGCCTGTTCTACTCCCAATGATTTGAGAAAATTCTAATTGAAAGTGCGCCGAAGAATTGATGCCTTTGAACTGTGGTGTTGGAGAAGACTCTTGAGAGTCCCTTGGACTACAAGGAGATCCAACCAGTCCATTCTAAAGGAGATCAGTCCTGGGTGTTCTTTGGAAGGACTGATGCTAAAGCTGAAACTCCAGTACTTTGGCCACCTCATTCAAAGGGCTGACTCATTGGAAAAGACTTTGATGCTGGGAGGGATTGAGGGCAGGAGAAGAAGGGGATGACAGAGGATGAGATAGCTGGATGGCATCACCGACTCGGTGGACGCGAGTCTGAGTGAACTCTGGGAGTTGATGATGGGCAGGGAGGCCTGACGTGCTGCGATTCATGGGGTCGCAAAAAGTTGGACATGACTGGGGGACTGAACTGAACTGAACTGAGGGTGGCTATGTATGGTGACAGATGTTAACCAGACTTACTGTGGTGATCATTTCACAATATATATAAATTTTGAATCATTATATCATACAGCTGAAACATCTAAACTAAAAACTTTTCTCTTCAAAAGACATAATTAAGAAAAGGAAAAGTCAAGACAAACACTTGGGTAAAATATGTATAAATTACANGTGGCTATGTATGGTGACAGATGTTAACCAGACTTACTGTGGTGATCATTTCACAATATATATAAATTTTGAATCATTATATCATACAGCTGAAACATCTAAACTAAAAACTTTTCTCTTCAAAAGACATAATTAAGAAAAGGAAAAGTCAAGACAAACACTTGGGTAAAATATGTATAAATTACATACTGATAAGGAATGTGCATCCAGCATGTAAAAGAACTCTTACAACTCAAAGATAAGAAGAAAAACAATTTAAAATGGTCAAAATACTTTAATAACCATTTCACCAAATATGTGAAAGGCTAATTACCAACTGTGAAAATGCTTAATATCAATAGTCACTCAATTCAGTTCAGTTGCTCAGTCGTGTCTGACTCTTTGCGACCCCATGAATCTCAGCACGCCAGGCCTCCCTGTCCATCACCAACTCCTGGAGTTCACTCAGACTCACATCCATCAAGTCGGTGATGCCATCCAGCCATCTCATCCTCTGTCATCCCCTTCTCCTCCTGCCCCCAATCCCTCCCAGCGTCAGTCTTTTCCAGTGAGTCAGCCCTTCGCATGAGGTGGCCAAAGTATGGAGTTTCAGCTTTAGCATCATTCCTTCCAAAGAACACCCAGGACTGATCTCCTTTAGAATGGACTGGTTGGATCTCCTTGTAGTCCAAGGGACTCTCAAGAGTCTTCTCCAACACCACAGTTCAAAGGCATCAATTCTTCGGCGCACTTTCAATTAGAATTTTCTCAAATCATTGGGAGTAGAACAGGCAGAGAAACATGGTAAATTGATTATTGGTACATAGTTGGAGTTTTCAAATTACTACTTACCACTATTCATAGCAATTTTATTTTTCTTTCTTCGGATGCCAATTTCTCTTTTTATTCTTTCTCAGCTATCTGTCTTGTTTAATCCCAATCTTCTTTTTTTTTAAATTTTATTTTTATTTACTTATTTGTTTT
>SJYA01002200.1:219518-230498 GCA_006410615.1 Neotragus moschatus | reverse complement strand
CACTTTGTGGCAAATAGATGGGGAAATAGTGGAAACAGTGTCAGACTTTATTTTGGGGGGCTCCAAAATAATTGCAGATGGTGACTGCAGCCATGAAATTAAGACACCTACTCCTTGGAAGGAAAGTTATGACCAACCTAGACAGCATATTCAAAAGCAGAGACATTACTTTGTCAACAAAGGTCCGTCTAGTCAAGGCTATGGTTTTTCCAGTAGTCATATATGATGTGAGAGTTGGACTGTGAAGAAAGCTGAGTGCTGAAGAACTGATGCTTTTGAACTGCAGTGTTGGAAAAGACTCTTGAGAGTCCCTTGGACCACAAGGAGATCCAACCAGTCCATTCTAAAGGAGATCAGTCCTGGGTGTTCTTTGGTAGGACTGATTTTGAAGCTGAAACTCTAATACTTTGGCTACCTGATGCAAAGAGCTGACTCATTTGAAAAGACCCTGATGCTGGGGATGACAGAGGATGAGATGGTTGGATGGCATCGCCGACTCAATGGACATGGGTTTGGGTGAACTCCGGAAGCTGGCAATGGACAGGGAGGCCTGGCACGCTGCAGTTCATGGGGTCACAAAGAGTCAGACATGACTGAGTGACTGAACTGAACTGAAGCTAAGGAGTACAGTAGTTCAAAATATAGGAAGGCAATACTATTAGTGCCCTGGCACATACTGACCTTGGTTAGGATTCTTATATAGAGCTGCTTATCAAAACTCAACCCTGATTTCAGGACATATGAACTGTTTACAAAGGTCTGAGAGAAGAGACTACCGAAGCCAGAAATTTGGCAGTGAGGCTCAGCATCATGACAAGACCCATGTCCCCAACTCAGGTTATTTGACTAAGTTAGCACACTAGAATAAGCAAGGAACAATTTCTCAATTTCTGGTTCAAAGAAGAAATTCTGGCTCAATAACTATAACTCTTATTAAATCCCACAGACAGAGGACTCAGCTGGGCTACTTTCCATGGGGTCGCAAAAGATTCGAACATGACTCAGCGACTAAATAACGCAGCACTATCACTGTTATTGAGAGGCATATAAGTTGAGTGGTTTACAGACTCTGAGTAAGCCTGACTGATAAGAAATCCCACGGCTTACCAGCTGTGAGACTCTAGTGAACATACCTCACCGTCTCAGGCCCTCAGTTTTCTCATTTTTAAAATGGGAATAATATGGTAACCCCACACAGATGTGGTGAGGATTAAGAAAGAAATGTTAAGCCTGTAGACAGTGTCTGGCATATTTTAAGACTCCAGTAAATGTTAGCTCTTGTTTTTTTCTTTTTATATCACATGTCTGAAACAATGGATTTGTTTCATAATCCAATTCAAAACTCTTGTTGCTAAAAATATTGAAATAAAATGAGGGAGAAGACAATTTAAACTGTGAATGATCTTCAAGACTATAGGATATATATAAATAAATTGTTGGAATTTATCCAAATAAATATTTGGAAATATTCTGGAGGAAAAAACAAACTACACAGGTTTGCTCTAACAAAAGGAAACTTTCATCTGTTATCACCCGACACGTTTAGGTGCACTGTTGTGCCATGAATCTACACATCGTTCTTGATGCAAACTTTACAGAGGAGGAGCCAATAAGCCTATAGCCATTTGGCCATAGAAACAATTACAAACAGAAGTGAATTTTAGAGAAGAAACAAGCCTTTTTTTTTTTTTTAAGATTGGTTTGGTCAGTTTAATGCACATCACTTAAGTCAATCTACCAATTATGTCCCGGATTGAGAGAGAGACAGAGAGAAAGAAAGAGGGAAAAAAAAAATTTTTTTTTTTAATTTTTTAATGGCACTGTTTTAATCTAACCAGTTAGTTCAAACACTCAGCTCTACAAGCCTCTTACACTGCACAGCTGATGGCTAACCCTGTGAAGAGCAATTAATCCTCATCTGTTTCTCTACATGTTTCAATTAACACAAAAACATGTACATACTTCTCCAAAGCGATCGCAAGAATGTAAAACAAAGAGAAATTTAGCAGGTGATATTCTTTTCTTTTTTGAAAAAGTTGAATCCAAACTCAAAAGATTAAGGGATGCATAGTAAAGCTGTCATCAGTTCTTAGAATCAAAGCCTGAGAGAAAACGTTGTCTCTCTTCAGGTGCTTTTCCAAAACTATCTAAACTCCTCTGTAGGGCCATCAACAAGAGAGCCATTGTGTGGATCTGTAAATTGTGTGACGTCATTGAATCACAAGCACCAATTGGTATCACAAACAGTCTGTGTTTCCAAGGATACCAGGAACTTTAAATACCCTGCAGTTATACAGAGCCCAGGAGCACGACCTTCATAACAATACCAGGAGCCTGCCCACTTTCTTTTTAGTCACTGTTTCCAGCAGAGAAAAGGCACTGATTTTGCCCCAATAATTACTCCAAATAATATTCTCAAGAACATTCCTCAATCATTCCACTATTCATTTTTGTATTTTCAACATAATGACAACAAAAAAGAGGATTAAGAATTTCCACACCCTATTAATAGAAAGATTCTCAAAAGGCCAGCCTGCAGTATCTTTAATGAAACCACATTACAGATTTTTAAAATGCAGTGCACACAGACACTTCTGATTGAGCCCTACAGTAATGTTCCTCTGTGTTATGGTCTTTCAGTAACAGAAAAATCACTTCTTCCTTGTGTGCCTTTCCTGGAAAAGTTGTTTTCCCTTACTTAACATTAGCCTTAAGCTCACACATATGACTTTAGTATATAAACTTACTTATTCTAACTAGAGTACTGCAACATAGAAACACTGGCTAAGTGTGAGGTGATTATAATTAACTATATTATTGTTAAAAGTCAAACAAGTTTATAATCTTTTATAAAGGACTCTTTTAAAAGATGGTCATATAGGGATGAACTGTTAAAAAAGGTCTAAACCTAAGTTCTTCTCTAATATCTACTTATTCAGAGTGAGACCTAAAAATGTATATTATTCTTACCTCAGCTTTGTGAAATGTTTCCCATTAATTGTGTGTGCCATTTAGTTCCAGAGTTATTTTTCTATTTAGAGGATAAATATTTTAAGCAAGTATTTCTCTAAATGCAGTCTAGACGCAGACAAGGAAAACGGAACTCACAGAGAGCGCCGTTAGAGAGTTCCCAAGAGCTATCTGACTGTCATGGCAGCAGCAGGGCGTCCCAAGCTTACAGCTTCAGATGGAACGCCACACCATGTGGATTTTCTCCATTGTACTACCTCACATTTGGACCATTACAATGCCAAGAAAAGGCAAAGAAAGAGACTTTCTGTTTAGCCAGGTTTGTATTTTTTTTTTTAATAACATCACTGATGATAAACTCCTTTCAGTGAAGGCTGTATTAGATGCCTACTTATCTTATTCAAGTTATTAAGTAATGAGTTTATTTTAGGGAGCTTATACATTGCTTAGTACTTTTAAAGATGTGTATTACAGTGTTTTAATCCTTAGAAAATTCAGAATCTTGGTGAAGAAAATAATTATTTATACCAGTGATTTCTTTAACCATTCTTAAAACTTTTAGTAAAAGTAATATGAAGAATGATGTATAAGGGTCAACTACATGATCCTCAAAATACAGAAGAGATATAAAATCTAATTGTTTTTTTAACTTTAGAAAGCCACTGTGAGCTTTATGTAAGTCCCTTAGTGCTGCTGCTGCTGCTGCTAAGTCGCTTCAGTTGTGTCTGACTCTGTGCGACTTCATAGATGGCAGCCCACCAGGGTCCACCGTCCCTGGGATTCTCCAGGCAAGAACACTGGAGTGGGCTGCCATTTTCTTCTCCAATGCATGAAAGTGAAAAGTGAAAGTGAAGTCACTGAGTCGTGTCCAACTCTCAGTGACCCCATGGACTGCAGCCCACCAGGCTCCTCCATCCATGGGAGTTTCCAGGCAAGAGTGCTGGAGTGGGGTGCCATTGCCTTCTCCATCCCTTAGTGCAGGAGTCCCCAACCTCTGGGATCTAGTGCCTGATGACCTGAGGTAGAGCTGATGTGAGCTGGTGTAATGATGGAAATAAAGTGCACAATAAATGCACTTGAATCATCCTGAAACCACCCCCCCACCTCACCCATGGAAAAACTGTCTTCCATGGAATGGGTCTCTGGTACCAAAAAGGGTACGGACTGCTGCCTTAAAGCCTCCAAAAGTAACAAATTCACTAGTTATCAGTGCTCACACTGCAATTAACGAGGAAGGATACAGGAAGGTACCTATTAAATTTAGAGAGACACTGGCAGAACCTGGAAGCCAAAGAAAGTTTAAAGTACAATTCTCAATGGCAATAATGACAACAGAGAACCAGATCATAGGTTCTGTGCCTTCGAACCATAAAACTGAATTTTGTGAGGGCATACATTTTTATCAAGTCAAGATTTACACATAGGTGCATTTCTTTATCCGTGGACCATGATCGTAAGATGTCATTAAGCATATCTTGCCTATAATAAATCACAAATAACTCCATCAAAACGGGCATCTACTAAAAGTGATTCTTTATATGGAAATATCTTATCGTTGTAAAAGGACCTAATTTCATCTATTAAAAACCAGTTTCACTGTTAATAACTATGCTTTCAAAATGTCAAATCTAGCCAAGAGTTTGAGATGAGTAGCTAAAAAGCTACTCAATAACTCCTATAATTTCATACCTTCCACCATATCCAAGTAAGAAAACAAGGACGAGTGGGGGAAAAAATGGCCAGAAGTCTGAAACAGCAGAGCAAATGGAAGAAGCAATGTCCACTGAGGCACACAGCGAAGAAAGAAATGCCAGGATGTTACTTCTGGAGGTCACTCAGACTGAATCCTTCTCTAGCACGGCAGACCAAAAACCAACACGCATGTTTTCATAACTACGCCAAGAACAAGCACATGAAGATTATCTGGATCAGGAGGTGAAGCATATGAACCTACACAATCTCTAGTGGTTTACTATGTAGTTACTCTCTCAGTCCTACAATAACAGATAAACACGAGGGCATATTATTAATGTACTGATGACACAGAGCTGAGTGTAATGGACACACAATCAGGATCCAAAATTATGATCAATGAAAACCTGTGCTAAATTTAATAAGCTATAATTTACTGATAACATACTGTTCGCATTCTTTGGTGTCCTTTATCAGTCTTTGAGAATGATTTTTAACATAGTATTTATAGTACCATGTTGTCTTCATTGTTGTTTAGTCACTAAGTCATGAGTCGTGTCTGACTCTTTCGCAGTCCCATGCATTGTAGCCTGTGAAGCTCCTCTGTCCATGGGACTTCCCGGGTAAGAATACTGGAGAAGGTTGCCATTTCCTTCTCCAGAGGAATCTTCCCAAGGGCTTGAACCTGTGTCTGCTGCATAACAAGTGGATTCTTTATCATTGATCCACCTGGGAAGCCTCACTGAACCATCTCTCAAGTTGTACCATTGTACCAAAATTCGAGTGAATTTCCTGATGTTGAAAATATAGGTTCATGCCAATCTTCCTATTTTGTAGATAATTTCACAACAAAATCACAGCCAAAGTTTTAAGTATCTCTGTTTCTTAGAATAAGCTGAAAGAAATGCCATCATTCAATAAAAATTTTACAGGTTTTAAGTTTCTCATACACATTTGTCAAACAATCCATCAGAAAAATGTATGTACAGATTTATACTCTGAAATGTAGAAGATGAAGACATCCATTTTGACACATCTTGAGGAAAATGCATGTCATTTAAATCTATCAATTTTAAAGGCTAGAAAAATGTATGATCTTAAGTAATTGAGTACTGCTTTAAGTAAATCATTGTGCTAGACGTTAGGAAGAAACGTACAGAGTCCATTGTGACAGATACATAACCAGATATTAGCAATACAATGTGATACACACGAAGAAATAGGTGCTGTGGGTAAAGAGAACAGGGAATAATTATTAAATTTAACAGTTACAGGCATCCAGAAATGGAACAGAAGATAGTATATTCTTATCAATGATTTAGGACAGAGAGGACAACAACTTAACTTCAAACTTCTTATAAATGATGGTATGTATGACTATTAGGAAACTAGGTCCAAAGTATACTAGATGCCTTTTTTATGTGGCCATTTTTAAAATTTTAGAAAGCCACTGTCAGCTAAACAAAGAAATTTTAAAGTTGTACTTGCAAACCTTAAAAAAGTACTGATCACACATATAAATGCAAACCCACTGTCCCATCTTTTGATACAGAGCCAAGCCTTCTTTTAGAACGTTAAGTCTCTTGATCCATAGTTCTGCACAGTGCTTTTACACAAACCACACACATTATAAACCAACTATGGCTTATAGTTATTTGATTTTTCTTTAACGAAAACTTGAAGACACCAATGCAATAACTGGAACACAGAGTCCTTTCAAAATTTTTCCCCAGTTTTTTTAATAGTTGATTCATCAGATTAAGAGCAATTATTTGTAACAAACTCCCTTTATTTAGTCTTTCTAAGATATGAAAATTAAATTTAACAGGAACAACTTTTTGCATTCATATTTCATCAATTTACAAAGCATTAAAATTTAATGTGATTACAATAATAAGAATAAACTAGTGGGTTTGCAAAGAAGCATCATTGGTTCTTGGTAAACTTCCAACTTCACTGAAATGTATGTAAGTGAGAGTGCACATTGGAGAACAGGCCTATAGCTCCAAACGTACAGTGCACTCTGAACGAAAGTCAGAAGGTTTCACAGAAGGAATGTGTGAAACCCTTCACTACTTTTATAAAATGCTCCAGCTCTTTCGGCAAAGCTACTTACTTAGGCTATAGAAAGACTTCTGAGTTATGGGAAAAATAAAGCAAAATCATTTTATTTGTAAGCTAACTTATTCTTTCTTCTTTGGAAGATTCTAAAAAAAAAAGGCTTCGTGTAAACCAGTAATCAATGATAAAATCTGACAACAAAAGTCAAATGTTAAACAAAATTTAAAATTCTAATAGTCAAAATATTGAAATATAATTCTAACTAACTTAATTAAGAATAAGATTTAGAAAAAGGATCCTATAGAATCTACCATTACATTTCTCCTCTCCCTAAAACTAAAATGGAAACCTCTCTATTAAACCCATTTTCTAAAGAACAACTGTCTTTCACAAGTTTACTATCATATCATCTTTCATATTCAGGTTTAAATTTCTACCTGGAAAAAGACATTCTTCATGTCACTGTCTCAATTTGATTTACACTGAGCAGAAGTCTTAATGAGAACTCTAACAATGTTAACAAAAGTTAAGACTGGAGAGGAAGATAAAACTGGAAACATAAACACACATGATGAAGACATAGATCTTTCTTGGATTTCTAGCTGTGCTGAAACAAGCTTTATAAATTTATTTTTAAAATAACAAAATTAACTTCTACTATGAAGGCAAAACAAACATCATGTTTCAGGCAATTTGTAAGATCACTAAGTCTAAAATAGAAGATTTTATTTCAGAAACTCAAATCACTAAAAGCCTGTTTGTGACTGTACTCTAAAGTCCAAAAAGCAATATAATGGTTATTAAATAAATGTAACCATTATATTGCTTTTTAGACTTCCATGTAATTTACCTGGGAAGACAGACTTTTCTTTTGCAACAGCTTTATTGAAATATAATACACATAGAATAAAATCCACCCACAATAAAGGGTATAATTCAATGGTTTGTAGTATATTCACAGAACTGTGTAACTACCATCTCCACTGATTTTAGAACATTTTCATTATCTCAAAAAAGTTATCATGTTTTAACTATATACTATACTATATATAAACTACATATATATAATGACTATATATTCAAAGTCTTATGGTGATTCCCTTGTAAGTAACATGATGCTTTTCTCTTGATGGTTTTTAAGATTTTTTTCTTTATCTTTTGACAATTTAATTATAACATGTCTCAGTGTGGGTCTCTCTGGATTCCTCTTCTTTGAAACTTCTAGGTTTCCTGGATTTGGATGTCTCTTTCCTCAGGTTATGGAAGTTTTCAAATATGACTTCTTTGAACAAGCTTTCAGTCCCAAACTCTCTTCTCTCCTCTGGGACCACTATAATGCACATGTATGTCCACTTGATGGCATCCCATAAGTCTCTTAACCTGTCTTCAGTCTTTTTCATTCCTTTTACCACTGTCCTATCTTCCAGTCTGCTGGTCCTTTCTTTTGCTTGATTTAGTCTGATGATGAACCATTCTATTGAACTTATCAATTCAGTTATTTTATTCTTTAGCTCTGTGACTTCTATTTGGTCTTTTTAACACTTTCTCTCTCTTTGTTGAATTTCTTAATTTGTTCATGCAATGCTCTCCTGACCTCAGTGAGTGATTTGGTAAATCAATTATATCCATCTCTCCAGATTCAGGAGACATATCACCTTGTTTGGAACACAGTTCCCTGTTTCCTAATTTTTCTTGACTCTCTGTGTTGGTTTTGCACATCACAAAAAACAGTCACCTATTAAGCCACCCCTCAAAGTCTTGACATACTGGTCTTCTGTAAAGAGATAAATCCTGTCAGTCAGCCCCACCTGAACTTCTGGTGGCCTCTCAAACCTTTGTGATTGTCCAAATCACCTTTTTGCTTAGTGACTCNTGTTGGTTTTGCACATCACAAAAAACAGTCACCTATTAAGCCACCCCTCAAAGTCTTGACATACTGGTCTTCTGTAAAGAGATAAATCCTGTCAGTCAGCCCCACCTGAACTTCTGGTGGCCTCTCAAACCTTTGTGATTGTCCAAATCACCTTTTTGCTTAGTGACTCCCAATAATTGAAGGTGTGTCAAAACCCATTAGTATCTTTAAGGTGTGAGAATTGCCCATACAGGCTCCTAGGGACCACAAATTGGCAAATCGTTTAGCTCCCCTGTGCAGGTTAAAGAGAAATCTTTCAGGGGGTAGCTGGGAGTATTAGGACATTCAATAAATAATCTAAGTCCAATCTGGGAGAAACTGGGAGTCGGGTGTTTTTGCTTACTTTGTGAAGAGCCAGAGTAGTTTCTAGAGGGCTTGTGCACTCAAATAGAATCATCTCTATGTTTCATGCGGTCCTGATGCTAAAAGCTTGGCCTCTGTGTACCAATGCTAAATCCAATCTCTGAGAAAGAGTTTTGGGTGAAGCAGAAGAGAAGTAGAGGAAGTCTTTACTATTCTGCCAGCCAAACTGGGACACAGCAGGCGGGCAGACTGAAAAACTATTGTGTCCCACACTGGAAGGATGCGATGAGGAGTTTTATAGGAATGGTTCAGAGGTGGGGTTACGGATAAGATTAGGGTATGTGCAGGACCTGCACTCCTCTACTCTATTCTCAGATAATCCTAATGCGCTTCTCTGGTTCCTGGCCTCAGGTGATCTTCTGGAGTCAGAAAAATTCTGACATCTTCCAATTGTTGGGTTTTAATTCTANTTATAGGAATGGTTCAGAGGTGGGGTTACGGATAAGATTAGGGTATGTGCAGGACCTGCACTCCTCTACTCTATTCTCAGATAATCCTAATGCGCTTCTCTGGTTCCTGGCCTCAGGTGATCTTCTGGAGTCAGAAAAATTCTGACATCTTCCAATTGTTGGGTTTTAATTCTATAAAGAACTTATTTATTATGTGTATCCTGAGGCAGAACCAGTACCCTGCCCCAAGACTGGACCAATGATCTTGGCTGTCCTTTCCTCATCTTTGAATCCCTTCCTTTCTTGGATTAGCAACTATTTGAATCTGCCTATTTGGAACTATTTGGAACTCAGGGAAGGTCATGGAAGCTGGAGTCTGTTCCTATAAGAAACGAGGGAAACGAAAAGACTGCCACAAATCTGTTCAGCATGCAAATGACTACCTGGAGAATCAAGTGCTTATATGTTTTAGAACATATAATTTAACTCCTTAAATTGTGTGTTTTTCATGAGTAATATTATCACATAGTATAACAGAAAGAGCTTGAACTATGAAATCAAGGCAGGACTTGGGAAAAGGCTCAGTTCTACCTTTTCCTCACTCAGATCCTTAAGTCCTTAATATGTTTTGGAAGAACAAGGATCAAAGGCTGCCATGCCCAGCAGCCCCACAGAATCCTGCTCAGTTTCACTCCTGGGGTACTCATGAATGCCAAGCCTGTTCCCAAAGTGTTGATTTATGAGTCAGTCCCTTGGGTGGTACCCATTAACAGTTGGGGTACTAGATGAGATGCTGGCAACTTGATTCAATTGTTGGAATGAATGAGCTGGGAGTGGGGGAAGGGGAAGTTCACCAGATCTGTCAGGTGCCCTGTGGTGTCTCAGTTAGCATACCAGCTGACTAGAAGCTGAAACTAGAAAAGTCAAATCCCTTCCAGGCAGAAATTGAGAAAGCAGCACATTTTTGCCTGACTTTCCAGCTGACCCCCTCACCCCAACTGTGGAGGGCCCAGGGAAGGATACCTGCAAGAAACGCTTGGGTGCCCATTTGAAAACTGTTTTTCTTCTTCTTTTTTTTTTTTTTTTTGCTTAATATGGTACTGTGGGATTCATGAATGCCAAGTCATGCTGGCAATCAGGGCTAGGTGACACGACAAGACCATCACTCAGGTGGCAATTATAAAAATGGGGATACTAGACAGACAAGACACATTCTTTCCGAGTAGAAATTGGAAACTTTTCCTAACAGCAAGTCAGTGGGAGACTATAGGGGAAGTACCCACTGGCTTTGTCAGTCTCCCAGGAGGACCATTCAGCACCTAGACACATGCTAATTAGAAGCTTAACCCTCAGGCAACATCCTTATAAAGGATGCTGTCAAATCCATTCCAGGCAAAGACTGGGAGATGGGTGTGGTTCTGCCTATTTCCTTTGCAGTGAACCCCAGGGGAATAATTGCAGTGAGTGCTCACGACACCCAATCAGCAACTATTTCTTTCTTTGCTATACTCCCTGTGGAAGCCTTATTGGCTTTCAGAGCTAGGTGATTTGGGGGCCAGTCCCTCAGTATTAAAAGTCAGGACACTAGTTTTG
>SJYA01002200.1:204203-219436 GCA_006410615.1 Neotragus moschatus | reverse complement strand
CTAGAGGGCTTGTGCACTCAAATAGAATCATCTCTATGTTTCATGCGGTCCTGATGCTAAAAGCTTGGCCTCTGTGTACCAATGCTAAATCCAATCTCTGAGAAAGAGTTTTGGGTGAAGCAGAAGAGAAGTAGAGGAAGTCTTTACTATTCTGCCAGCCAAACTGGGACACAGCAGGCGGGCAGACTGAAAAACTATTGTGTCCCACACTGGAAGGATGCGATGAGGAGTTTTATAGGAATGGTTCAGAGGTGGGGTTACGGATAAGATTAGGGTATGTGCAGGACCTGCACTCCTCTACTCTATTCTCAGATAATCCTAATGCGCTTCTCTGGTTCCTGGCCTCAGGTGATCTTCTGGAGTCAGAAAAATTCTGACATCTTCCAATTGTTGGGTTTTAATTCTATAAAGAACTTATTTATTATGTGTATCCTGAGGCAGAACCAGTACCCTGCCCCAAGACTGGACCAATGATCTTGGCTGTCCTTTCCTCATCTTTGAATCTCTTCCTTTCTTGGATTAGCAACTATTTGAATCTGCCTATTTGGAACTATTTGGAACTCAGGGAAGGTCATGGAAGCTGGAGTCTGTTCCTATAAGAAACGAGGGAAACGAAAAGACTGCCACAAATCTGTTCAGCATGCAAATGACTACCTGGAGAATCAAGTGCTTATATGTTTTAGAACATATAATTTAACTCCTTAAATTGTGTGTTTTTCATGAGTAATATTATCACATAGTATAACAGAAAGAGCTTGAACTATGAAATCAAGGCAGGACTTGGGAAAAGGCTCAGTTCTACCTTTTCCTCACTCAGATCCTTAAGTCCTTAATATGTTTTGGAAGAACAAGGATCAAAGGCTGCCATGCCCAGCAGCCCCACAGAATCCTGCTCAGTTTCACTCCTGGGGTACTCATGAATGCCAAGCCTGTTCCCAAAGTGTTGATTTATGAGTCAGTCCCTTGGGTGGTACCCATTAACAGTTGGGGTACTAGATGAGATGCTGGCAACTTGATTCAATTGTTGGAATGAATGAGCTGGGAGTGGGGGAAGGGGAAGTTCACCAGATCTGTCAGGTGCCCTGTGGTGTCTCAGTTAGCATACCAGCTGACTAGAAGCTGAAACTAGAAAAGTCAAATCCCTTCCAGGCAGAAATTGAGAAAGCAGCACATTTTTGCCTGACTTTCCAGCTGACCCCCTCACCCCAACTGTGGAGGGCCCAGGGAAGGATACCTGCAAGAAACGCTTGGGTGCCCATTTGAAAACTGTTTTTCTTCTTCTTTTTTTTTTTTTTTTTGCTTAATATGGTACTGTGGGATTCATGAATGCCAAGTCATGCTGGCAATCAGGGCTAGGTGACACGACAAGACCATCACTCAGGTGGCAATTATAAAAATGGGGATACTAGACAGACAAGACACATTCTTTCCGAGTAGAAATTGGAAACTTTTCCTAACAGCAAGTCAGTGGGAGACTATAGGGGAAGTACCCACTGGCTTTGTCAGTCTCCCAGGAGGACCATTCAGCACCTAGANGGTACTGTGGGATTCATGAATGCCAAGTCATGCTGGCAATCAGGGCTAGGTGACACGACAAGACCATCACTCAGGTGGCAATTATAAAAATGGGGATACTAGACAGACAAGACACATTCTTTCCGAGTAGAAATTGGAAACTTTTCCTAACAGCAAGTCAGTGGGAGACTATAGGGGAAGTACCCACTGGCTTTGTCAGTCTCCCAGGAGGACCATTCAGCACCTAGACACATGCTAATTAGAAGCTTAACCCTCAGGCAACATCCTTATAAAGGATGCTGTCAAATCCATTCCAGGCAAAGACTGGGAGATGGGTGTGGTTCTGCCTATTTCCTTTGCAGTGAACCCCAGGGGAATAATTGCAGTGAGTGCTCATGACACCCAATCAGCAACTATTTCTTTCTTTGCTATACTCCCTGTGGAAGCCTTATTGGCTTTCAGAGCTAGGTGATTTGGGGGCCAGTCCCTCAGTATTAAAAGTTAGGACACTAGTTTTGAGATCGAAACCCTGTCACTCCTCAGAGAGGGGCTGGGAGTTGAGGTTTCCCTCACAATTATATGGTCCTATGTTTGAAATGGGATTTATGGCAAGGATGTACCTCAGCCTTTCCTACCTGTTTTTATATATATATACATATATATATGTATATATATATATGTATATGTATGTATGTATGTATTTTAGTTGCCTAATATATAAACTGGTACTCAGCTAGTTTTTGGACTTCTCTCAGAAGGAAGCACTCTGCGCGTAGGTGTGTACTCCGGGAGTCCAATGCAGGAGAGAAATTTAGAACCCCCTATGTTGCTATCTTGTTGATTTCTCTTTCATTATTGTTTTGATTTGCATTTCCTTGATGACTAATGATGTCTAGCATCTTTTTTTTTTTTTTCCTGGGCTGCTGTTTTTCACTTTTCATCTACTTTTTACTTAGCATATCTTCCTTGGAGAAAAGTCTATTCCTCTACCCATTTTTAATATTGGGTTGCCTTTTATATTTTTTTAGAAATAAAGAGTTCTTTACATATCCTAGATAAAAGTCCAAAATCAGATATTTGATTTTCAAATATTTTCTCCTATTCTGTGGGGTTGTCTTTTTCTCTTTCATTCTCTCGATGGTTTCCTTTCATGCACCAACGCTTTTTGATTAAGTTCAAATTATGTATTTCCTTTCGTTGCTCATATTTTTTGTGTCATTTCTCAGAATTCTTTGCTAAAATAAGATCAGAAAGATATACCTCCATATTAATTTTTCCAAGAGTATTACAGTTCTAGCTTTTATGCAGGTATTTGGTCCAATTATGTATCTGGTGTGAAGTAAGCGTCTGATTTCAATTTCTGTATCAGCCTATCAAGTTGTCCCAGAATCATTTGTTCAAAATACTATTCTTAATGGTAATAAAAACAAAAATAAACAAATGGGACCTATATAACTTAAAAGGTTTTGAAGAGCAAAGGACACTATAAACAAGATGAAAAGACAACCCTCAGAATGGGAGAAAATATTTGCAAATGAAATGAAGCAACTGACAAAGGGTTCATTCTCCAAAATATACAAACAGTTCATATAGCTGAGTATCAGAAAACAAACAACTCAATCAAAAAATGGGCAGAAGACTAAAGAGACATTTCTCCAAAGAAAACATACAGATGGCTAACAAACACATTTAAAGATGCTCAACATCGCTCATGATTAAAGAAATGCAAATCAAAACTATAATGAGGTATATCACCTCACACCAATCCAAATGGACATTACCAAAAAACCTATAAACAATAAATGCTGGAGAGGATGTGGAGAAAGGGAATCCTCCTGCACTGCTGCATGCGTGCACGCTAAGTCACTTCAGTCCTGTCTGACTTTGCGACCCCATGGACTGCAGCTCATCAGGCTCCTCTGTCCATGGGATTCTCCAGGCAGGAATACTGAAGTGGGCTGCTGGGCCCTCTTCCCTGCACTGTGGGTGGGAATGTAAATTGAATCAGCCACTATGGAGAACAGTATGGGCTTCCCTGGTGGCTCAGTGGTAAAGAATCTGCCTGCCAATGCAGGGGATGTAGGTTTAATCCTTGGGTCAGGAAGATCCCTTGGAGAAGGAAATGACAACCCACTCCAGGATCCTTGCCTGGGAAATCCCATGGACAGAGGAGCCTGACAGGCTACAACCCATGGGGTTGCAAAAGACTTAGACATGACTTAATGACTAAACAATAACAATGGAGACTCCTTAAAAAACTAGGATTAAAACTACATATGACCCAGCAATCCCAGTACTGGGCATATACCCTGAGAAAACCACAATTCAAAAAGATACATGTACCCCAATGTTCACTGAAGCACTATTTAGAATAGGCAGGACATGGAAGCAACCCAGATGTCCACCACAGATAAATGGACAAAGAAGACGTGGTACATATATATACAATGTAATATTACTCAGCCATAAGAAGAATAAATTTGAGTCAGTGGTAGTGAGGTAGATGAACCTAGAATCTGTTATACAGAGTGAAGTAAGTTAGAAAGACAAAAACAAATATCGTATATTAACACACACATATTTGGAATCTAGAAAAACAGACTCTATTTTTGGATCTTTCTGCAGGGAATGAATGGAGATAAAGAAGGAGAGAATGGACCTGTGGACACAGCAGGGGAAGGAGGAGGGGGATGAACTGAGAAAGTAGCACTGATATACAGGCACTATTGTGTGTAAAACAGCCAGCCAGTGGGGAGCTGCTGTGTAACACAGGAAGCCCAGCCTGGCACTCTGACAACGCAGGAGGGTGGAATGGGAGGCGGGAAGGAGGCTCCAGAGAGAGGGGAAATATGTGCTATTACAGCTGATTCATGTTGCTGTACGGTAGGAACCAACACAACACTGTAAAGCTATTATCCTTCAACTAAAAAAAAAAAAAAAAAAATACTGTTCTTCCCCTACACTGAATGGTCTTAGCACCGTTGTCAAAAAACAGTTGACCTTAAACTCATGATTTTCTTGACTTCAACTCTATTCCACTGACATATATATCTTTGTCCCTGAACTAGTAACACACTGTCTTGATTATTGTTGTTTTGTAATAATTTGTAAAATTGGGCAGTATGAATCCTCCCACTTTGCTACTTTTCATTTTCAAGATTGTTGTGCATATTGTGATTCTTAGAATTCCATATAGATTTTAGATTCAGCTTATTATTTCTATAAGGATGTCAGCTGGGATTCTGATAGGGATTGCACTAAATCTACAGATCAGTTAAGGTAGTACTGCCATCTTAACAATATTAAGTCTTTTAATTCATGAACATGAGACATTTTTTGATTTATTGAAGTCTTCCTTAATTTCTTTTTTTTTTTTTCCTCTCTTAATGTCTTACAATACTGCTTTGAAGATTTTCAGGGTAAAAGTTCTGCACTTCTTTTGTCAAATTGATTCCTAAGTATTTCATTCTTTTTTTTTTTTTTTTTTTGGGGGGGTGCTATTGTGAATGGAGTTCTTAATTTCATTTTTGGATTACTCAATGCCAGTAGATGGAAATATCACTGATTCTTGTTTATTTATCTTGGATCCTATAATCTTGCTGAACTCAGTTAACAAAACTTTAGTGGATTTCTTAAGATATTATACTTAAACATTTCATTTTCAAAGAGAGATATATATTTCCTTCCTGATCTAGATGGCTTTTGCTTCCTTGTGCTGACTTTAAGTAAAATGTCAAGTTGAGATGATGTCATGCTGGAGTAGGACTCAAGTCCTTATAAGGAGAAGGAGATTTGAAGACCCAGAAGAGGCACACCAAAAGACCATGTGATGATGGAAAAAGAGATTGTAGTGATGAAGCTAAAAGCTAAAGAATGCCAACAGTCAGCTGAAGCTAGGAGAAATGTTGAAACAAATTCTCCTTGACACCTAGATTTCAGAGCCTCCTGTGTTTAAGCTACCCAGTTTGCAGTAATTTGTTGCAGCAGCTCTAGGAAACCAACATAGAGACTATTATGGTAATCCAGGCAAGATCAAAGACAGACTGGGACCACTTGTGGGAGAAGAAATAAAGCAAGGTCATATTAGAGAAATACGTTAAGTTCTAGAAAACACCTGACTTGACGATGAACTGGATTTGGTGACAGAAAGGGAAAACAAAGTGTTACGGAGGAACCCTTGGTTTCTGGACTACCACACTAGCTGGTAGATTTCATAATATTTCTTGGGATTTGATCATTTTTCTAAATATGATTATAAACTTTTTGCCTTTAACTTTTATCTAAAAATTCCTTCTTGTGCTTTCTGGGCCAATGTTTGTGTTTCAATCCTAATAATTAACAGACTAGTTAATTCCTCTTTCTACACAATGTTTCAGAGATCTGCAATGGATGGGAACAGACTAAGAGAAACTGATTGTCAGTTCCTAAACATCGCATCAAAAAGTCCTTTTAAATAAAATATAATATTAATTTTCTAATCTTAATGTGACTACAAACTTTAAAATATAGAGCTTACTTTTTATTTAAATATCAATGTTCATATTGCCATCTCACTGGGATAAGATATTCTCATTCTAATATTCTCCTCCAGGTATAAGTGAATAGCAAGATGCCAGGATGAGTGTGCTATTTAAATATTCATAACTTATACATTGATTATTCAAATTTTACATTTATAATGCAATAATTCATGAATTTAGAATATAATTTTTCACTTAATCTAATTTTCACATCTTAAATTTCTTTCAAGTCCTCAGAATAACTCTTGAAATGACAAACACTTATAATTCACTTCAAGGCTAAACCTTGAAGTGAATTACAAGGAACAAAGTTCAGTTCAATTCAATTCAGTCGCTCAGTTGTGTCCAATTCTTTGCGATCCCATGAATCAGAGCACACCAGGCCTCCCTGTCCATCACCACCTCCTGGAGTTCACTCAGACTCACGCCCATCGAGTCGGTGATGCCATCGAGCCATCTCATCCTCGGTCGTCCCCTTCTCCTCCTGTCCCCCAGTCCCTCCCAGCATCAAAGTCTTCAATGAGTCAACTCTTCGCATGAGGTGGCCAAAGTACTGNGCCAGGCCTCCCTGTCCATCACCAACTCCTGGAGTTCACTCAGACTCACGCCCATTCAGTCAGTGATGCCATCCAGCCATCCTCGGTCATCCCCTTCTCCTCCTGCCCCCAATCCCTCCCAGCATCAGAGTCTTTTCCAATGAGTCAACTCTTCGCATGAGGTGGCCAAAGTACTGGAGTTTCAGCTTTAGCATCATTCCTTCCAAAGAAATCCCAGGGCCGATCTCCTTCAGAATGGACTGGTTGGATCTCCTTGCAGTCCAAGGGTCTCTCAAGAGTCTTCTCCAACACCGCAGTTCAAAAGCATCAATTCTTCGGCGCTCAGCCTTCTTCAAAGTCCAACTCTCACATCCATACCTGACTACTGGAAAAACCATAGGCTTGACTAGACGGACCTTAGTTGGCAAAGTAATTCTAAAATAATTTTTACAAGTTTCCATTATTTTACTCTCTTGAATAACAAAATTTTTAACCTTTATTTTTAAAAATATAAATTAGCACTGATATTGGAGTACAGTGAGAAATCAATTTGGCAAATTTATTACCTTTTCTGATCTGACCATCTGACTCTTTGAACTGATAAAAATACTTAGCTAAAACCTTCTCATTTAAAATAGGCAAAATCTTACATAAGATTTCATTTATATATACTGCCTCTACCTGTAGTCACTATCAGCTATATCATTAATGATAATGTAAGAATAAAGTAAACAGTTACATTAAAATTTTCCATATTAGAATGTAAACATGAGGAAAAGAATTCCCTTATCTTTTTCCATGCACATAGTAGCCAACAGATCAATAATTTACTGAATTAAATTCATTAAAATATAATTCTCTTGTGGTAGGAGAAGAGACTAAATGTTCTCTTAAGTTACTTTTTAGCCATATTTCATTGTCATTATAATTAATCAACCAATCATTCTTTTGTCCCTACTTTCATACTTTTTCATTTCTTTGAAAACAGTCAAGTCTACATTATAATTAAAACTAAGTACAAAAATGAGAAATCATTCTTCAGTTGTTACTTATAATTCATACATCCAATTCATACATACATATGAATGTGTGTGTGTGTGTGTGTGTGTGTGTGTGTGTATTTCTAACATAATGTGGCAAGGAGAATCTGTTTTTAAACGGTGAAGAAAACACAAAAGAAAATGTTCTAACAGAAGTATCATCACCCACACGTTATACATATATAGTAACTTGGATTACTAGTTATGCTGATTAAAAACTGTATACATATTTAATGAGCAAGTGAATGTCAATGCAGAGATGAATAGAAGTTATAAGTTTATATAGCACCTCTCTCCTACAGATCTCAAAGCATTTTCCAAAAATTGTTTTTACCATCTTTCAAGAAGTGAGCAGATGGCAAGATTCTTCTAGCTTTAGACTGCAAAATTTATACACAAAAAGGTTAAGCAGTTTCCCAAAGAGTCCAAGTGAGTCAGGAACAAAACAGAAATAGAACCCCAAACTCCTGATTCTTAATTTCATGCTGAAGTTATTAGACCTCACTTAACCCTTACTTTTTCTGGTCTTAGGATTTTACAAAATAATGGTAGTAATAACACCAGCAAACATAATATTTACCAAGTACTAGCCACTGTCTGTACTACGAGATTATATGCATAATCTCATTTAAGCCTCACAGCATCCCTGTGAGGCTGGAAGTATAATTACTGCCATATTACACATAAAGAAATTGAGGCACAGAGAATCTGAATAAACTGCACACTGTTAGTAAGTAGTAATGTCAGGATATGAACAAAGTAGTCTGACTCTATAGCCCACAATCATAATCATAATGCTATGTAACAGAAGCAATACCCACAGGAGTCAGGAGATTTGGAATCTCATTAATCTAGATTTTGTACTTACTAGCAATTTGGTCATCACTGGAACGACCACATGTCCCAGATTATACCTGTTGTCCCAAAGTAACTGCTAACAATGCCCCCTTTCAATCTTCAAAACTTCTCTGTTTAGATTATAAATTATAAAGTTATCTTAGTATTAAATATGTCTTTAATATTCTACTCACGTGAACAATAAAGACACAAATAAAGGGCTTTTAAAGTCTTTCTAAATTCTAAACTAATATAACAAAATAATAAAGTGTAAGGGCACAAACGCAGGAAGGTTTTTGTTTATATAAAGTATTCATTGTAGTCCTCACAGTTCTAAATTTTTATAGAGAAATAAGTTTACCCAAAATAAAAAAGTTTACTAGCTAACTAACTCCTTACAAAACTCAATATCCACTTGAACAGTATCCCTAAATCTTTGTTAATCACTATTGAATACACTATGAATGCAAAATAACTGCACAGTCAAACTGCTATTCTTGCACAAAAGAAAAGACTTCACAGAGCTGATGAGAGCTATGTTGGCAAATAACTTGGATCCCAAATTAAAGTTCTACAAGAAACGATACAAAAGATTTGTATTATTTAACAAGTGCAAAAAAAAAATGACATAGATAAGCACAGGTTAGGCACTCTAAACAAAAATGTGACTAACAAAGGATTTAGAATGAATCTTGGACCAGACAAGATGGCACAGTCTCATTTCTTCCTGCTGTTTCCTGTTATTAATAAATACAACTATAAACTTTGGAACTTCATAAGGTAGCCACAAGACTCTGAAAATGGAAAGAAGCCTGACTTGTTAGGTGTCCTCAAACTGGAATACTTCTGAGATTAGTTTCAAGGGCCAAGTATGTACCAAAACGGGTAGCATGAGAAACGGGAGAAAGACTACAGGAACTGGATTAAGCTCTAAGTTGGTACCAACCTGGTAAATATAGACAGTCTAGTTTTCATATTGCAGTGACGACAGCATAGGGCATCATGGAAAAGTGCAGGTCCAGGAAGAAGAGATGGAGGAACTCCTAATGGACCAGATGTGCCCTATGGAGGCTCTGGTATGGGATATTCCCAAATCTCTGGGGTGTGGAACAAAGGATAAGTAGAAGAACTGTTTTGGCTCAGTTGTGTGAAACAGATAATTCTAATTTTCACTGAACTGACAGAACATCTTACAGTCCCAGGTTCAATAAAAGAAGATGACCCAGACCTTGCCCCAAACTTAATAAAAGAAAGTGGCCTAGGTAGCCTCATTCATTTCAATGACACTAAGCAAGCTCAACAGCACTGGCAAGGGGTACTGACAGGGAGAAGGTCTCAACCTAAGAAATCTCCTTAGCCTCCAGACAGAAGGATCCCACCACAGCAGCCCAGCCCAGAAAGTTTCTTTGTACCCATGGCCTGGAGATTTCCTTCTCCCTTCTAGAAGCACAGATGGCCTATTCTAGAGAAGCTCATTCCACTCTTCCCAACTAGCACTAGCAGGGACCAGTAAGAGGCGCAGATAAAGCAAGCAGACCAAAATAGTGCTGCAAAGGACTTGAAAATTAAATTGTCATTGGAACCATGACCCTCAATGGTAGGCCTATAACTACATGGTAAACCTAAATAGGGTAACTGCTGGTTAAAATAAACCATATAAATAGGACCCAGAGTCTCCTAATAAAGCAGCCAAATGTTCAAGATTCAATTAAAAAAAAAAAGTCATCCATCCTAAAACTTGAATATAAAAAGAAAATCAACTGAGATGAATCAGATGTTGAAATTATCCAAGAAGGAATTTAAAGTAGCCATCATAAAATACTTTGCAAACAATTAAAAATTCTCTTAGAACAAATTAAGAAAATCTTTGCTGAGACGATCTCAGAAAAGAATTCAAAATTCTCTTTAAAAAACAAGGAAATTACAGAACTGAAAAATATAGCAACAAATAAAAAATCTCACTAGACTAGCTCAAGAGTAGAAAGGATATGAAAGAAGACAGAATCAGCAAACTTGAGAAGAAGATGAACATAATTTACTGAATATAAACAACAGACATAAAATAAGAAAAAATAATTTAAAAGGAATAAAGACCTATAAGACTACATCAAAAGATCTAATATTCATATCATTAGGGTCCCAAGTGAGGACAGAAGAATAGGGATACAAGAATATTTGAAGAAACAATGGCTGAAGACCTCCCAAAGGACAGGCGAAGACAAAAACCTATAGATTCAAGAGGTTAAATGAATCCAAACAGGATAAATTGAAGAAAAAAAAAAAATCCAAGATAAGACACATCATAATTAAACTTCTAAAAACTAAAGACAAAGAAGAAATACTGAAAGTGCCCAGAGAAAAATTACTATTATCTATAGGAGAACACCAATTAAAATGACAGTGGATTTCTCATCTGAAACGATAGAGACCAGAAGGAAGTAGGACAAATTTTTCAAGTGCTGAAAGTAAAGAACTGTCAATTGCAAATTCTATATCTGGTGAAACTATCCTTCAGAAATGAAAGGAAAATAAACTCATTTCTCACAGATGAAAGAAACCTGAAAAATCACTAGCATACCTGTCTTTCAAGAGCAGCAAAAGAGGGTTCTTCAAACAGAAAGGCAATGTTGAAAGAAAGAATTTTAGTGCACTGGGAAATAAGAAAAAATGGAAACCACAGAAATATGAAGATGTATAATATTCTATCCTCATGAGTTTTATTGGAGAAGGCAATGGCAACCCACTCCAGTATTTTTGCCTGGAAAATCCCATGGACGCAGGAGCTTGGTAGGCTTTAGTCCAGTACACGACTGAGCGACTTCACTTTCACTTTTCACTTTCATGCATTGGAGAAGGAAATGGCAACCCATTCCAGTGTTCTTGCCTGGAGAATCCCAAGGACGGCGGGATGCCATCTCTGGAGTTGCACAGAGTCGGACACAACTGAAGCGACTTAGCAGCAGCAGCAGCAGCAGCAGCATGAGTTTTATAAATATTTATAACTGAAACAAAAATTATTATACCATCTGATACGCAAGATAATGATATTTTAAAGTGGAGGGGCCTAAATGGAAGTAAGATTTCCACACTTTACTCACTCAAAGGGGCAAAATGTTGATACCAGTAAACTGTGATGTTAGATATGAATCTTGTCACACTTCTAGAGAAGTGGTCCCCAAACTTGGTTGGCACCAGGGGCTGGTTTCACGGAAGACAATGTTCCACAGACCACGGGATGGCAGAGGTTTCTGTTTTGCTTGCTGCTCACCTGCTGTGTAGCTGGTTCCTAACAGGCCATGAACTTGTACTGGTGCATGGCCTGGGGGTTGTAAACCCCTGTTCTAGAGCAACCACTAAGAAAACTATGCTAAGGGATACACTCAGAAACACCATGAACAAATCAAGAAACAAACCTGTGGGTGAAATAAGGCAGTTGTCCTGGTGCTTGAATAGTGCTCAATGAGTGAGTGACCAGTTGAACTGAGGAGACAGCTAAAAGTAGACACCATAGCAGAAGAACATAAAATCTTCATATGGAAAGAACTTTCCAAACTAAGTAGTCCAACTGTAGCCTCTGCATCTCTCTCTCTGTACATGCATATATGTGACGGGGGTGGAGGAGAGAACTCATCTGCACTATTATCTGCATTTGGCAGCTAACCAAATGAAGACTGAAGCTGCCCAGGATACTGCAGTGATCATTAGGAGGCTGCCTGCCATCCTCTCACTTTTCTCAGTGCGATCCTTGGTCATCCTTCTCCGGCAGAGGAAGTGAAGGTACTAATAAAGTTTACTGAATCTCACTCACTCGACTTACTCGAGTTAATATAAACATGCTGCTAAGTCGCTCCAGTCATGTCCGACCCTGTGCGACGCCACAGACGACGGCCCACCAGGCTCCCCCGTCCTTGGGATTCTCCAGGCAAGAACACTGGAGTGGGTTGCCATTTCCTTTTCCAGTGCATGAAAGTGAAAAGTGAAAGTGAAGTTGCTCAGTCGTGTACTGGACTAAAGCCCACCAGGCTCCCCCGTCCCTGGGATTCTCCAGGCAAGAACACTGGAGTGGGTTGCCATTTCCTTCTCCAGTGCATGAAAGTGAAAAGTGAAAGTGAAGTCGCTCAGTCGTGTCCGACCCTTAGCACGGACTGCAGCCTACCAGGCTCCTCCATCCATGGGATTTTCCAGGCAAGAGTACTGGAGTGGGGTGCCACCGCCTTCTCCAAATATATAAACATAGAAGGATAAAAATATCAGATTGATGAAGGATTCAGGTCTAACTATGAGAGCCTCTAAATCCACAGCCATCTTAAAAGAGAAAAGAGCTGCTTCCTGGAAATATAATACTTACCTCCACATACAAGTAGTTCTCTCCATATATAAGGTGAACTTGCTGCTTTCTCCACAATGTACTTATTGTCAAATGACACATGTGAAAGGGTTTGAGAGCTACAAGGAACCCCTAAAATACATAGTACCTTTGTTGCAATACAGCTATGAGATCTTCTGATATCTGTACATAGAATATTTAATACATACTCAACACTCTGCATTTTATGGACTTCCCTTGTGGCTCAGCAGGTAAGGAATCTGCCTGCACTGCAGGAGGCCCGGGTTCGATCTCTGTGTTGGCAAGATCCCCTGGGGAAGGAAATGGCAACCCAGTCCAGTATACTTGCCTGGAAAATCCCATGGAGAGAGGAGCCTGGCAGGCTACAGTTCATGGGGTCAAAAAGATTCGGAGACAACTGAGCAACTTCACTTCTCTTTCTCTACATTTTACACCAAGAACAAACAAGACATATCAATAATACTCCTTTAAGTAACTGTTAGCCGGTCAGCGTGTCTGACTCTTACCAATCCCCTGAACTGTAGCCTTTGAAACACCTCTCTCTATGGGATTTCCCAGGCAAGAATATTGCAGTGGGTTGCTATTCTCATCTGCAGGGTATCTTCCTGGCCCAGGGATTGAACTTGAGTCTCCTGCATTGTAGGTAAATTCTTTACTATCTGAGCCAATATAAGTTCTAAATATTAAATACACAGCACTCTGGAAGCAAACATGATTATCAACACCTACATATACTGGTGTATTCATAATTCATCCTACTTTTAAATTTTATTCTAAAAGTACAAAGTATTTATTCTTTCTCCATAATTTTTCTTTGTCCTTTATGTCCTACATTTTAATTTTAAAACAGTTTTACTAAATTAGAACAATGTAGCAACAGAATATAACAGAAGAGCTTAGTTTTCCAATAAATTGAAATAGGTATAAATTTTAAAAGGAGTCTTGAAAGAACTAACAGTCTTCTAATGATTTTGTTTTTAAAACACTGTAGTAATCGTGCAGGGAAAGAAACATTTGAAAAGGGATGTCATAACTTGTTATCACACAATTTTATTCAGAAAAAAGATTCTAAACAAAAGTTTACATTTAGCTCTTTAACAGTTAGTGCCTAATTGCCATTAAAATCTAAATTTTGATGAAAAGATTAAAAAGTTTATTTTCATAAATTTAGATTTCCTAGTTTATCAAAATAAAATTCTCAGCCATCTTCTAGCTCCTCCTCCATAGACATACATATGGATTATTTAGTATGAAATTTTGGCAACTGCTTTACACAATTTATTTTAAGTGATATTTTTCCAATCCTACCTACTCTTGGATAAAAGGTTCCTTGGATCTAATATTCAAAGTAGTCTAATGCTGAAAAAGAAAAACGTCTAAAACTAACAAAAATAGCTTTATTAATACTGTTTAAATGAATATTCCTCATTGGTCATAAAAAAACTGTGATGAACACTGAGCTTCAGAAGAGATGGGATTCACAAGAAAATATTAAGTTCCTTTTGGCTGAACTAAATGATACATTTTAGAATCAGGTACCAGAAAACACGTACCAGAGAACAGGTACCAGAAAACATTATTCAAAGATATATACTTTCAATCTAGGGACTAACAGCAAATTCTGAGGCATAACTGTCAATCCAATAAATTGGAATAAAGGCTAAAGAGGATTAATAAACTAGTTACAATCACAACTTCTACTAGCAACCAACACCTGTTCACTGTGGACAACAGGTGTTCATAAAATATTAGGGAAAGACCAAACCCTAAAGTTAAATCACAGGAAGAAAAGGAACTCAACCACTGATACTAAATATGAAATAATCAAATAGAGAAATTTGAGTCAAATATTTTGTTGTTATTACAGACTATTCCAGGTACCAAAATATTACGAAATATTTATTTAAAATGTTTAAACTGAAAACATTTTAATGTCATTTGTCTCTTTTTAATAAACTAGGAAGAGATCTTTATTATATTAAGGGCACAATACCTCCATCCAGCTCAAGGACCAATAATATTATAAGAAGGCTTATTTTTTAAAACCCTTGGTTTAGGATACTGTTAAGAGAATGGAGGTAAACAAAACTTAAATGCTAGAATGTCAGTGCCTATTCTTCACACATTAGAAACATCATACAATCTTAAAGCAGGCTTCTTACTCTGAAATTCTGGCAAGTTATACCATGAAATAGATGTGTTCTACTAGGTACAGCTCTGAGCAGTCCCTTGGGGACAGAGTAATGTCTAAACACTTAGATCAAAAATATTCATTATAAGTTGCTTAAGATACTATTAATACTACCTAGGAACATTAAACATGGTTTTCTGGAAGAAAGCGGAAAGAATGGAAGCACAAAGTATGCATGACAGCTATCATAGCTTTACCTATACCTAATCTCTTGCTCCTTGGAAGGAAAGTTATGACCAACCTAGA
>SJYA01002200.1:152990-204135 GCA_006410615.1 Neotragus moschatus | reverse complement strand
AAAAAAAAAAAAAAAAGCTTGGATCTTAGTATAAACCCACAAATGCTGACAACAACTCATATGTTCTAACCACCAGATACCACTCTTCTCCAGAACAACAAACCACACACATAGCTTTCAAAAATACCCTTTATTTTCACCACAGTTACGGTTATATACTGTGCTAAGTTATAAATGAATTGGTATCCCTTAAGTTTCAAACTACTATGACATTTTGGTGACAGTGTCTAAAAAACATGGGCACAACACAAGATTTCTGTTTTGTAAAGGCAAATGAATAAATTATCATCTTCAAAACCAGAAATTATAAACTAAGAGAAAAAAAATACTAAGGATATCTTGATGAGAAAATTCACAAGAGAATGACAGGAAAAATGCCTGTGGTTTACTGACTAAAGCTCAGTCACTAAGAACCTGTATACTCATACGGATAAGGTTTCATAATCATATATTCAGTCATTACTCATCTTACTCTTCTCTTTGCTTCCTCACAAAGATATATCAGCCTCGAGGGTGAGAAATTTAATGAAAACTGCCTCAGGCAGATAAAAATATGACAATCATCCTGGCAATGATGACAAATCGCCATGTTCATTACAGTTAAACTACCAGTAGGAAACTCTAGATCACAGAAAACTAAAAACATATTTACATTTCTCTTTTTATTATAGGTGTAGGAAATTGCCAATTACTGCATGTATTCAAGTAAGACTAAAATCTTATAAATACCTTATACAAATATTTACCAAATAAATATATAGATATAAAACACAGATAAAACGGCAAAACTATTACATGTTTAGACTAAAAGATGGAAAACTTAATGCGGGAGACCTGAGTTCGATCCCTTGGTTGGGAAGATCCCCTGCAGAAGGGAAAGGCCACCCACTCTAGTATTCTGGCCTGGAGAATTCCATGGATTGTATATAGTCCATGGGGTCACAACCTTGAAAAAATGCCAACTAAAAGAGGCCATACAGAAAAAGCCATATATTGAATGAGTCCATTGATATCAAATCTAAAGGCAAATTTATAGACACAAAGCACATTAGTGGTTATCTATGGCAGGAGGAGAAAGGGGCAAACTGGAAAGTGACTGCTAATAGGTACAGGGTTTCTTTTCAGTGTTAAAAAATTGAGCAGTGTCACTGCAAAACACTGTGAATATACTAAAAACAACTAAATTATACAAAAGGGCATGTATTGTGTAATTCCACTTATATGAAATGCCTAGTCAAATTCATTGAGACAGAAAGGAGAACAGTATGTGTTCAGAGACAGTATGTGTTCAGGGGCTGGGGAGAGAAAAGAATGAGGAGTATTTATTAATGGATACAGAGTTTCAGTTTGGGAAGATGAACTACTATGAGATCAATGGTGATGATGGGTGTACAATGCAAATGTACTTAATTCTATTGAACTCCAAATTTTAAGATGTTTAAAAATAAATAAAATATTTAAAATCTTAAAATGGTAAACTTTATGGTATGTATGCTGCTGCTGCTGCTAAGTCACTTCAGTCGTGTCCGACTCTGTGCAGCCCCATAGACGGAAGCCCACCAGGCTCCTCCGTCTCCGTCTCCAGGCAAGAATACTGGAGTGGGTTGCCATTTCCTTCTCCAATGCATAAAAGTGCAAGTGAAGTCGCTCAGTCGTGCCCGACTCCTAGGGATTCCATGGACTTCAGTCTACCAGGTTCCTCCGTCCATGGGATTTTCCAGGCAAGAGTACTGGAGGGGGTTGCCATTGCCTTCTCCTATGGTAATATATACAAGGTATGTAGATATTACCATAATTTTAAAAAATTGAGCTGTAATTTTAAATGGGGAATTCATATGTTATGTGGATTATATCTCAATAAAGCTATTAAATATTGATAAATATGATATGCATGAACAAAAGAAAGAATGTTAAACTTGCCACTATGAGTTAACTTCAAGTCTATAATCATAAAAGTTGAGTGGCTCTGCTAACAGACTCTGGTTAGCCTGGAGTTAGATGGCCAGATGTGCCAAAGTCAGGGTGCTAGTCTTGAGACACTCATTACCCTCACACTACAACCTCTACTACTCAGAGGATTGATTGTATCCTCTCCAGTGAGCTCAATGTCCACGTATGTCTTCATATGGGACCTGGTCTCTGCTTTGGAACTCAAGCCCCTTTATTCCTCTGTGTTCACTGGGCAGCTATTTCCACATTCTTGCAAACCACTCAAACATCACAGGCTCAAAGAGGATTGCAAAATGGAAGGTGAGAACAGCAGCCTGGAGTCAGAGAGACCTGAAACCACCATTACTAGCTGTGTAGTCTAAGGGAAGTAACTTAAATTTTCTGAACTTCTACTTCCTTACTTTTAAAATGAGAATAATTACCTCACAAGATTATTCAGAGGATTAAACCAGATAAATACATAGAAAGTTTCCAGAGACTGGAAAACTGAGCAGACAGAAAATACTCAGCACATGTCTATTCCCTTTCCCTATGAACTTGTTCTACTTCGTTATTCTCAAACTTGGTTAATGGGGTCACTGTGTTCTAAATCTACAAAACCTATTATAGATTCCTATTTGCCTTCTGAATTATTCTTCGAATTGTCAATCTACATCAAAAAAGAATTTTTAAGTCTCTACCCTCAATCATTATCAATACTTTAATTCAGGCTTTTATCACATCTCACTCTGGCACAATTTAATTGAATCTCTCCATCACAGTCCTCCCTCCATGCTAACATGAAATTATCTTCCTAAAATACAAAGCTTATCTCCTGCTTTAAAATCTCTATTAAAAGTTTAGCTTGGTACTTGGCAGAGAACTCTTCAAACACTGACCCTCCATTCACTTTTCATTTACAGTCACATCTATTCATCTTCAAACCCTCTACACTTTTTACTTTGTGAACTTCTCACCATTCCCTAGATGCACTCCTGGCCTTCACTCCTGTTCTGTCTAGAACACCTCTAACTCCTTTGTTAACATGGGAGACTTTTCATTAATCCAAATCTCTTTCAAATGACATCTTCTCAGGGACTGCTATTTATCTGTTTACATGTCTGCCTCTTCACTATGTTGTAAACTAGTGTGGAGTGTCAATAACGGGGAATATTCTGTATCATCTTCAGCAGCTGGTGATGAAGAAAAAATGGAATCCACAAAAAAAGGAAGATCTGGATCCAGGCACTTTAAGGTATCAGACCCCAAGATAAAAAGTCACAAGTTAATTTTGCTTCAACCTAAATGCCAGAGACTCCTAATGTTTGCTGCAAGCCACAACATAAAGTTCCAAAAGTGAAATAAACTATTAATCATAATATTTAAAATGAAATCTTCTCTAATTTTTTTTTCTCTTTTTCCTTTACTTTGCTTATTAAGACATCATCGGAAAACCATGAGCAATTGGAAACCAAGGAATTACTAATCTTTATAGGCTTGAGAAACAGAAAATGACCCCACTGCAACTACAACAAAAAAAATGTTTTACTTGGATGACTAGGCAAGTTTTAGAATGGCTATTGAGAATTCTACTAATTCTCAGCATAGGTGCAAAACTGGAATCTCTCTGATTTTGGAAACTGAGACTAACAACAAATTCTAACACTGAGAGACAGGTCGAAATTACATACCTATGAATAGATAAATCCTCGAAGAAAATGGCAACCCACTCCAGTATTCTTGCCTGAAAAATCCCATGGACGGAGAAGCCTGGTTGGCTACTGTCCATGGGGTCGCAGAGTTAGACACAACTGAGTGACTTCACTTATTCTATATTTAGAGATAGCTCAGGTTAGCTAGACCTAAGATTATTAGGTGTAGCCTAAAAAACTATTTCAAATCCTAAAAGATGAAGCTGTTAAAGTGCTGTACTCAATATACCAGCAAATTTGGAAAACTCATCAGTGGCCACAAGACTGGAAAAGGTCAGTTTTCATTCCAATCCAAAGAAGGGTAATGCCAAAGAATGCTCAACTACCACACGACTGCACTTTTTCACATGCTAGCAAAAGAATGCTCAAATTCTCCACGCTAGGCTTCAATAGAACATGAACCGAGAACTCCCAGATGTTCAAGCTGGATTTAGAAAAGGCAGAGGAACCAGATCAAATTGCCAATAGCCACTAGATCATCAAAAAAGCAAGAGAGTTCCAGAAAAACATCTACTTCTGGTTGACCACACTAAAGCCTTTGACTGTATGGATCACAATAAACTGTGGAAAATTCTTCAAGAGATGAGAATACCAGAACACCTTAACAGTCTTCTGAGAAACCTGTATGCAGGTCCAGAAATGACAGTTAGAATTGGACATGGAACAACAGGCTGGTTCAAAATTGGGAAAGAAGTACACCAAGGCTGTATATTGTCACCCTGCTTATTTAACTTGTATGCAGAGTACATCATGCAAAATGTCAGGCTGGATGAAGCACAAGCTGGAACCAAGATTGCCAGGAGAAATATCAATAACCTCAGATATGCAGATGATACCATCCTCAAGGCAGAAAGCGAAGAGGAACTAAAGAGAATCTTGATGAAAGTGAAAGAGGAGAGTGAAAAAGTTGGCTTAAAGCTCAACATTCAAAAAACTAAGATCATGGCATCTGGTCCCATCACTTCATGGCAAATAGATGGGGAAACAATGGAAACAGTGACAAAATCACTGCAGATGGTGACTGCAGCCATGAAATTAAGACACTCACTCCTTGGAAGAAAAGCTATGACAAACCTAGACAGTGTTTTAAAAAGCAGAGACGTTATAGTCAAAGCTATGGTTTTTCCAATAGGTATGTATGGATGTGCAAGTCAGACCATAAAGAAGGCTGAGCACCAAATTCACGNAATCACTGCAGATGGTGACTGCAGCCATGAAATTAAGACACTCACTCCTTGGAAGAAAAGCTATGACAAACCTAGACAGTGTTTTAAAAAGCAGAGACGTTATAGTCAAAGCTATGGTTTTTCCAATAGGTATGTATGGATGTGCAAGTCAGACCATAAAGAAGGCTGAGCACCAAATTCACGCATTTGAGCAAGGAGATCAAACCAGTCCATCCTAAAGGAAATCAACCCTGAATTATTCATTGGAAGGACTGATGCTGAAGCTGAAGTGCCAATACTTTGGCCTCCTGATGCAAAGAGCCAACTCACTAGAAAAGACTCTGAGGCTAGGAAAGATTGATGGCAGGAGGAGAAGGGGACGACAGAGGAGGAGATGGTTGATGGCATCACCACCTCAATGGACATGAGTCTGAGCAAGCTCCCAGGAGACAGTGAAGGACAGGGAAGCCTGGCACGCTGCATGCAGTTCACTGAGTCACAAAGAGTGAAACACAACCGAGTGACTGATCAGCAACTCAAATTTCTAGAAAATGAGCATGAAAAAAGATACCGGCAGCCAGGAGAGGGTGAGATAACAGCTGAATAATCTCTTCTTTTTGGAAAACACACTAGGATACTTTAGATAAACAAACAGCTGGGAAATTTTGATTTCTTAGTATATTGGCTCTCTCATATAAATTTATTGATTTACTTAGTAACTTGATGAATTTAAGCTAAATTACTTCGTTTAAGAAAACCAAACCAGTTGTTTGTTAGGTAAAGTCTTTGCATATAAAGCACATATTTTTTTCATTTTATTATTCAGACTGCTCAGAAATTACATAACCACATTCAAGCATGAGAAAAAAAGGACAAGAAAATTCTACTTTCAAGAATAGATTCGTTGGGAAAAAAAGAATGTATGTATATGTGTAACTGAATCACCTTGTAGTATAGCATTAATTAACACAACACTGTAAATCAGCTATACTTCAATAAAAAATACTTTTTAAAAAAATAATTGAAGATTTTCATGCAAATTCTATGAGTGAAATAAATGAAAATATTCAAGTAAGTTCCTTTTATTGACTATACCTAATAATTATCTGAATTTATATCAATTAATTTACTTACTAATACAAATTCAGCTAATTATTAGGTATAATCAATAAGTATGAGGCAAAAATAAATACAAATCTTATTTATGTTGGAGGTTATTTTACTCATCACATATACTGAAAATCCATGTGAAAATAATTTAAAAGTTGAAAGCACTAAAACAAAATGCAGTAAAACAATTATCAATAATAGTGAATGCAAAATATTAAATCTTTTTTTTAAAATCACTAAATAATTAGTGAATGAATGAACTCACTAGAGATAATTTCGAAAGTATTTTATCACTCCAATATTCAGCAAAAGATTACATTTTATTGAAGGGGATAAAATGGAATACATACTTCACACAAAATAGAATTTTCAAAAAATTAGTGTGCAACCTCAAAGACAGAAACAAAGTTACAGATGACTTATCCAAAAAAAAACTGCTAGCACACCTCAGCAAAAAATACTTCAAACTAGGTGTTGACCACACATAGGTTATCCTAGATATTCAACGCTAGTAAAACAATTGAAAAAGAATGATTAAAAAAAAAAAACTCAATAGATGACAATACGGAGAAGGCAATGGCACCCTACTCCAGCACTCTTGCCTGGAAAGTCCCATGGATGGAGGAGCCTGGCAGGCTGCAGTCCATGGGGTCACTAAGAGTCGGACACGGCTGAGCGACTTCACTTTCACTTCTCACTTTCATGCATTGGAGAAGAAAATGGCAACCCACTCCAGTGTTCTTGCCTGGAGAATCCCAGGGACGGGGGAGCCTGCTGGGCTGCCATCTATGGGGTCGCACAGAGTCGGACACGACTGAAGCGACTTAGCAGCAGTAGCAGCAGCAGATGACAATGAGGCATTTAATACAATTCAGTATTCAACTTAAATTGATACGCTAAAATATCAAATATGAAAGTTCTTAATGTAAGAAAAACCATATTTAAATCTAGACTCAAAATCATATTTTTTGTAATAATACTAGTTATTAACTCTAAATACTTATATAATAACAGGAGTTACCACTGGCTGTTGCTAAACATTTAACACTGCAGCTCCTGAAACATATCCATCCACCCCTACCCCAACCATCACCCTTCTTTGATTTGTAATATTTCAGGACTTTAAACAGTCCAATCGTGGCTAATTTTAAGCTATCATTGCAATGTCACTACGAGAATTGGGAACAGATGTACAAAACTGGCTTCTGCATGGTTGGCTTCAATGCATCACTGGGTATTAACTTCTATTGAGTTCTTACTACCTGACAAGCCCATGCTATGGACATAACACATCCTCTTTCATTTAATCTTCACAACAGCCTACAAAGAATGTATTGCTCAGTCTTACAAATGAGGAAACTGAGGCTTAGAGAGAGAGAGAGAGAAAGTAATTTGCTGAATTAACTAATGAGTGGTAGAGACAGAATTTTCAAATGCTTTAATCACTTTAATTATCATTCTTCATTCGCGACCCATTATCAGTAAGGGGTTATGCATGGCCTGATTTGTAAGTTAATCAATTCGTTCATCTTCTTATTTGTACTGCAATAAATATTCGTAAAACCATAATTCAACCCACAATGAAAATAATGCCAGTAACTTACATCAACCTATGTACTCCTTCCCTTCATGTCTCCTTAGTTCTCCCCAGCAAAGGTAAATACTGAAGTTGGTGTTAATCATTCTCTTTAAGGGCCTCCCTTAATCATTCTCTTTAAAGCCATGTTTAAATCCCAAGTATCTCTAAGGAAAACCTCTGATTCTTGACAACTGTATTATGTTTCCTTTTAATAATCTTTCAATATAGAAAAATAGCCTTACTTTAAATATGAGGAAGGTCAGGCTCAAAAAAGTCAAATATAAACTCACAAAGAATTACTTGGCAAATAAATAGATGACATAGTTTTAAAAAAGGTCTTTTATGACTTTAAAATATTTTGCTTCTAAAGTAAGGTGATTTTATATAGCAGATAATCAATCAGTAATAAATTATAGCTCAGTACAAATATCAAGGTACTTCTTTACTATCTTTAAAATTAACTGTAATAATATGCAATAAAAACAGGGCCCAATCACAAGTATAAAAATATCTGAAGGTTTTTTTCTTATCAATGAAAAAAATTAAAGTCAAGAACAAATGGGAGTTTGTAGACAAAAACATGCATACATGGTGCTCTTGGGTGGGAAAACTACATACTGTAAAAAATTGTGATAGTTCTGTTGATTAAACAACAAATCAGAACTTAAAGTATTCCCATAATCTGAGAACATATTTGGTGGCTTAGTCGCTAAGTCGTGTCCGACTCTTGCAACCCCATGGACGTAGCCCACCAGGCTCCTCTGTCCATGGGATTTTCCAGGCAAGAATACTGGAGTGGGTTGACATTTCCTTCTCCAGAGGAACCTGAGTCTCCTGCATCACAGGCAGATTCTTGCATTGCAGGCAGATTCTTTACCAACTGAGTTATGACAGAAGTCCCAAGAACACATTTAGAAAATAACATTTGGACAAAATTGATTTATAAACGTATAATTAAGACTGGAACATTTTTTAAGTCTAATACAAAAAGATTTCAGGGTGTATCTTCATGAACACACAGCATTATTATTATTTTTAAAGCTATCATTAATTGAGCTCTTACTAAAAAGTAGTTAAAGTGCTTGACACACACTATTTGATTTAATCCCTATAACAATCTCATGATGTTTGAAATACTAACTCTAGTTTATTGTAAAGAAAATAAAGAATCGGGTATGTTATGCACAAATTTTTTAAAGAGTTTTTTTTTTTAATTTTCATAATTGGAGAAAAGATTATTTCATTTTGGAGAAAAAAAACATTGCTTTTAGAAATAGAAAAATCTGTGAAATAAGAGAAACTGCAGACAACATTTAAAATAGACATAAAGACATTCTAAATATTTTAAACAAAAACACTACCATAAAAGAAAATTACAAGCCAGCATCTCTGATGAATACAGCACAAAGATTCTCAACAAAATACTAGCAAACCGAATCCAACAACACATAAAAAAGACCATACACCATGATCAAGTTGGATTCGTCCCAGGGTCAAAAGGATGGCTCCACATATACACAAATCAATTAATGTGTCACACCACATCAACAAAAGAAAAGACAAAAATCACATGATTGACTCAACAGATACAGAAAATGCATCTGATAAAATTAAACACCCACTAATAATTTAAAACTCTTACAGAAAAGGGTATAGAAGGAATATATCTCAATATAATAAGTTATTATGACAAACCCAGAGCCAACATAATACTCAACAGTAAAAAGTTGAAAGCCTTTTTGCTAAAATCTGGAACAAGACAAGGATGTCCACTCTCACACTTCTATTCAATGCAGCACTGAAAGTCCTAGCCACAGCAATCAGATAAGAAAAAAGTAATAAAAGGCATCAAAATTGGAAGAAAAGAGGTAAAATTATCATTATATGCAGATGACATTCTATATATAGAAAACCCTAAAGTTTTCACAGAGAAACCACTAGAATTGATAAATGAATTCAGCAAGGTAGCAGGATACAAGATTAACATGTAGAAATCTGTTGTGTTTCCTTACACTAACAATGAAATATCAAAAAGAGAAAGTAAAGAATCCCTTTTAAAGTCACATTGAAAAAATAAAATATTTAGGAATAAATCTGACCAAGGAATGAATGACTTATAATGCTGAGAACTACAAAACACTGCTTATGGAAACTGAAAATGATTCAAATAATGGAACAACATCCCATGTTCTTGGATTGGAAGAATATTGGTAAAATGGCTATACAACCCAAAGAATTCTATAGATTAACACTATCTCTATCAAAATACCCATGCCATTTTTCACAGAACTAGAACAAAAAAATCCTAAAATTTGTATGGAGCCATAAAGACCCAGAATTGCCAAAGCAATCCTGAGAAAAGAGAACAAAAGTACAGGAATAACCCTCCCAGACTTAGACAATGCTATAAAGTTACAGTAACCAAAGCAGTGTGGTATTGACAGCAAAACAGACATATAGATCAAAACAACAGAATACAGAGTCCAGAAAGAAATCCAGATACCTATGGGCAATTAATCTTTGACAAAAGAGCTAAGGATACATAATGAAGAAAAAATAGTCTGTTCAGCAAGTGGTAGTGGAAATGCTGGACAGCCACATGTAAATCAATGAAGTTAGAACACTTCCTTAACGCCATACACAATAAACAACTCAAAATGGCTTAAAGACTTAAATACAAGACATGACACCATAAAACTCCTAGAAGAAAACATAGGCAAAATATTCTCTGACATAAATTGTACCAATGTTTTAAGTTAGTCTCCCAAGGCAAGAGAAATAAAAGCAAAAATAAACAAATGGGATCTAATCAAACTTGCAAATTTTTTCACAGCAAAGGAAATAATTAACAAAATGAAAAGACAACCTATGAGAGAAAGCATTCACAAATGATGCAACCAAAAAGGGCTTAATATCCAAAATGTATACAAACAGCTCATACAACTCAATAACAAAAAAAAACAACCCAATCAAAAAATGGGTAGAAGACCTAAATAGACATTTATCCAAAGAAGATACACAGATAGCAACTTGGCAAATGATAAGATGCTCAACATCACTAGTTATTAGAGAAATGCAAATCAAAACTACAAGGAGGTACCAACTCACAGTGGGCAAAACGGCCATCATTAAAGTCTACAGATAATAAATGCTGGAGAAGGTGTGCAGAAAAGGGAACCCTCCAACACTGCTGGTGGGACATAAATTGGTGCAATCACTATGGAAAACAATACTGAGGTTCCTTAAAAAACTAAAAATAGAGCTCCCATATGATCCAACAATCCCACTTCTGGGCACATAACCAGAAAAGACAACTCTATTTCAAAGAGATACACTTACCCCAGTATTCATAGCAGTATTATTTACAATAGCCAAGACATGGAAGCAAACTGAACGTCCATCAACAGATAAATGGACAAGGAAAATGTAGTGTGTCTGTAGTGGTCATTCCATTGTGTGGAATACTACTAAGCCATGAAAAAAGAATGAAATAATGCCATCTGCAGCAACAAGGACAGACCAGGTATGGTCATATGAAGTGACATAAGTCAGAAAGAGAAAGACAAACACCGCATGATATTACTTATATGTGAAATCTATACGATAACAAATAAACTTATTTACAAAACAGAAACAGACCCACAGACAAAGAAAGCAAACTTATGATTACCAAAGGGGGAAGGGAGTAGAGGAAAAGTCTGGGATTAGCAGATACAAACTACTATTTATAGAACACGGACTACTATATAGCTCAGGGAATTATATTCAATATCCTGCAATAAACTACAATAGGAAAGAATATGAAAAAGAATATATATATCTGAAATTACTCTGCTTTATACCAGAAACTAACATTGTAAATCAACTATACTTCTACATAAAATTTTTAATTAAAAAAAAATTTTAAATATATACTGAAATCACATAAGAGAGAAATTTGTGACAACCGTTACTAATGTTTAGTTCTATATCTCATTTTACACAACTAAATCTACCTCAGATAGAATATAATTAATCATTTTCAAAATAAATTTTTCAAATGATGAACTATAAGATATATTTGTACTAATGTTAAGATAAGTTTCTACATAATCAAGTAACAAAGATGGATTACAAGCATGCTTTTGGCTTTGAATAACTCTAAATTGCTGAAATTTTATTTGAAAATCAAAATACTGGGGATAAATGTAAGTGATTTTAAAACCTACAATGCAGAATAACTGAAAAAAATGAAATACTGCTACATCTACTCAGATTCCACTTGATAGTCAAAAGAAACAAAAGAGTCTACTTGTAAAATAGAAAAATGTGCCACTTCACTAATAAAAATATAATCATAATGTTATATACCTATTAAACTAATAATCATAAAAACTGGGCTTCCCTGGTGGTCCGGTGGTTAAGAATCCAATGCAGGGGACATGGGTTTGATTCCTGGTGCGGGAAGATGTTGTGAGACAACTAAGCCCAAGCACCACAACTACTGAGCCTCATGCCCTAACTACTGAAGCCTGTGCACCTGGAGCCCATGCTTTGCAACAAAAGAAGTCACCACAATCAGAAGCCCATGCACTGCATGAACAGTAGCTCCCGGTCGCCGTAACTAGAGAAAGCCTGCACACAGCAACAGACCCAGAGCAGTCAAAAATAAATAAAAACAAACGTTTTAAAAACCATAAAAAGTGTTTATGAATTAAGTATATAGCATTTTGTTTCATTTACTATTTATAATAAGCCTGTGAAAGTGAAGTCGCTCAGTCATGTCCGACTCTTTGAAAGCTCATGGACTGTAGCCCACCAGGCTCCTCTGTCCATGGGATTCTCCAGGCAAGAGTACTGGAGTGGGTTGCCATTTCCTTCTCCAGGGGATCTTCCCTGACCCAGGGATCAAACCCTGGTCTCCTGCATTGCAGGCAGATGCTTTAACCTCTGAGCCACCACGGAAGCCCTTATAATAAGCCTACTAGATAGTTATCATCATCCCACACTTTACTGATGAGAAAAGGAAAGCTCAGAAAGGTTATGTGAAACTTTCTCAGGCATATAACTAGACAGCAGCACGTGTAAAATCCTGAAGCCACTAGTCCAACCCCAAAGATCTTTTCCTTTTCCTCACACTATGCTATGAGTCAAACACAAAACTATAATAAACTAAAGCTTAATTACCAATCTGGTAAAGTCATGGGAGAAAATTGTACTCATAAATTGTTGTAGACATTATTAATGTTTTATAGCTTTCAAGCAGAAAATCTTACAATATAGATAACAAGATACAAGACAATCGTATTCCAGAGTATAATCATTCCTGGTATACCCTCAAAGAAATAATACAAACCAGGAAAGAGTGGGTAAGGCATGTACCCATAAAGAAAAATTGTGATGGAAAAATATATAAACAACTGATGTGTCCAGTAGAGCCTTCTTCCACATTTCAATATAATAGATCACCAGAGTGTCCAATATCCTCAACATTTTCATTAATGGTCAGCAGATGGGAACGTAAATGAAATAGTCTTAAAAGAAAAGGAGGAAGATGGAGAAGGAAATGGCAACCCACTCCAGTGTTCTTGCCTGGAGAATCCCAGGGACGCGGGAGCCTGGTGGGCTGCAGTCCATGGGGTCGCTAAGGGTCGGACACGACTAAGCGAGTTCACTTTCACTTTTCACTTTCACGCATTGGAGAAGGAAATGGCAACCCACTCCAGTGTTCTTGCCTAGAGAATCCCAGGGACAGGGGAGCCTGGTGGGCTGCCGTCTATGGGGTCGCACAGAGTCGGTCACGACTGAAGCGACTTAGCAGATAGAGTATTGTACATTCTGCATATGCTGCTCTTCAGCTTGTTGCACTTCCAAATGCAGGGCAAATGAAAAGGCGAAGAAGGTTCTGATATCCATGAGAGGAAGGCTCTGTCCTCTGGGACAGATAGTTTGGGTGGAATCCATCACTGCTCTGTGAGAAAAAATTCTTGGTGCACAATGAGTAGCTGTATACTGTCTACCTATTACACTGCTATTTCAAATAAAAATTAAAAATTCTTAAAAAAAAAAGGAGGAAGATAACTTACACCATTCATAACCATTTCAAAAATAAACACACATAAAATGAGAAAAATAAGATAAATTTAAAGTGATATGGCCTATTTTTCTCTAAAGTTACTTAAATTTATAACAAATTATTTTAAGTTTGAGCATATATGCTAATACATTGCATTAATGGCCTCATTATTCGTGAGACCTTTGTTTCCTGGTGATATGGAATGAACTGTGTCACCCTAAAGTTTATTTATATGTTGAAACCCTAGGCCCCAGTGTGACTGTGAGCCTTTCAGGAAGTAGTAGTTAAGGTTAAATGAAGTCAGAAGGGTGGTATGTGTGTTTGTTGCTCAGTCATTTCCGACTCTATATGACCCATGGACTGCAGCCCACCCGGCTCCTCTGTCCACGTGGGGTCCTAACCTAATAGGACTGGTGTCCCTATAAAAAAAGAGACTATAGAGTCACCTGTGCTCAGAGTAAAGGCCAAGTGAGAAGACAGTAAGAAGACAGCCCTGACTAAAGCTGAAGAAGCCTCAGAAGAATGTTACCTGACCATGTATGTGTGTGAATGTTACCTGACCACACACACACGTGTGTGTGTGTGTGTGTGCACTTGCCCACCCAGTCCTGGGACTGCTGACTCATATGGTAGTTTTATTCCTAGTTTTTTAAGGAATCTCCATTGTTGTTGTTTAGTCGCTAAGTCATGTTCGACTCTTTGCAACCCCATGGACTATAATCTGTTCACGGAACTTTTCAGGCAAGAATATTGAAGCGGTTTCCATTTACTACTCTGGGGGATCTTCCTAACCCAGAGACAGAACCTTCATCTCTTACATCTCCTGGCAGATTCTTTACCACCGGGCCACGTGGGAAGCCCAACAGTTATGAAGGCTATAGGGTATCTTTTTCATTTGATCTGTTTAGTTAATCCTCTTTTATTGGTTGCTTCAATTTACTTCCAGTACTGCTAGCATGGTGACATCATTAGACATGGGCCCAAAAGAGCTGGAACTATTTTTAGCTGTAAGAAACACAAGTCTTATTTTTTCTTATAATGTATCATTTGATCTATATATTGTAGCAGGTAAAGGAATATATATTATACAGCTGGAAGGTTAAACATAGTACAGTAGTGAAACCTTTAAACTTTTATCTCTTCAATTTGGTATTGATCCTGAGTACCTGTATTTCAGGGCTTCCCAAGTGGAGTTGGTGGTAAAGAATCCACCTGTCAATGCAGGATACTTAAGAGATATGTATTCAATCCCCTGGTCAGGAAGATCCTCTGAAGGAGGGCATGACAACCCACTCCAGTATTCTGGAGTACCCAGTTATTCTCCAGTATCCTGGAGAATCCCATGGACAGAGGAGCCTGGCAGGCTACAGTCCATAGCATCACAAAGAGACAGACATGAGTGAAGTGACTTAGCACACATGCACGCATGGTATATTTCATTGCTTTAAGCATAAGATTCTGTATTTTTAGATACAAGGAATCTAAAAATTTTCTGCTATTATTAGATACAAGGAATTATTACTTGTTTATGCTTATAACATCGTACGCTCAGAAAAAGTTCAGGCTCACAGAACTTAAGAAGAGAACATTACAATTTATTTACATTTTGTAATCATAATAAATTCAATAATTGGGTATCCTCTTTCTCTTTATTGTTTTTTAAAATTATCTATCCCCATATTTTTACTTAATAGAAATAATATCAAATATATACTGAATATAGTAAATCAACTATACCTCAACAAAAAGGGGAAAAACATTTTGACTGAAAAAAATGAAAACTCAACGTAAATATATATATATATTAATTACTAAACAACTGCTATGTGCCAAACACTACTTTAAATGCTTTAAATACATGCTATATTATTTAATGCCTCTCATATATTGAGTTCATATGGAACAAGAAAAGTAACAAACATTAGTGGGTTTCAAATTTTAAAATATATCGATTTTCTTAAAGACATCTATATTCTAATAATCTCACACCTTGCCACAATACAATAATAGCAACTCTGATAAGAACAAGTTTTACTCACATAGCATTTGTGAACAAATACTACATAAACTATAATTTACATATTTTCAAATTTCACTTTGTAAGAAAGAAATTACTATGCCACAAAAGTGTAAAGAGAAATTCAGACATTAAATTTCACAAGTGCAAATTGGCATAAGATAGAAGCAGAATTCAGATCTCCTGGGCCAATTGTATTCTTTCCCCCGTGGAGAATGAGAAATAAAGAAAGGTTTACAACTGCAGAAGTTTAGAAAACCACTTGGGTAGACTCCAGGCTGGGCAGAAGCTATAGTCCAAAGAGAAAAAGAAATCTCTACCCAGGTGGCTCAACAGTAAAGAATCCATCTGGCAATGAGCCTGCTAATGAAGAAGTGGGTTCAATCCCCTGGAGAAGGAAATGGCAACCCACTCCAGTATTCTTGCCTGGGAAATCCCATGGACAGAGGAGCCTGGCAGGCTACAGTCCATGGGGTTGCAAGAGTGGGACACGAATAAGGGACTAAACAACACCCAAGAATTAGCTCCAGTTTTGGCATTAAACAGTATCCTTCTGTTTTAAAAGCTTGACTCTCCACCTGTGGAGTACTGAGGAAATACCATACATAGTAACTGATAAATAAAAACTGCTCATCTGACAGGTAGGAACACTATGTACTGTGCTTTACCTCTAGGTCCTGAAATCCCTTAGCCTAGTTCCTTTCACTCCAAATATGTCTCTATTTGCATAATTATTGCATGATTAGAATGCATAATATATTATGAAGTAATAAATATAAAATGTTTATATCACTTTAGTTTAGTCATTCAGTCGTGTCCGACTCTTTGCGACCCCAAGGACTGTAGCCTACCAGGCTCCTCCGTCCATGGGATTTTCCAGGCAAGAATACTGGAGTGGGTTGCTATTTCTTTCTCCAGAGGATCTTCTCGACCCAAGGATTGAACCCAGGTCTCCCACGTTGTAGGCAGATGCTTTACCGTCTGAGCCACAAGGGAAGTCCATAGACCATAGTAGTCCATAGTAGACCATAAATGTGTAAAAAGCTAGGAAACATTCTCAGATGATCTCACATATAAGTGGGCTGCCAACAGGTTGGTGAAGTTGCGAAAAACTGAAAGTTAACTACAAAAGTCCAAAAAGGATTATAAATATCAAAAAACAAAAACCCTATAGATTTCTTTCATCAAATGTGTCCACATTAACTACTGGGAGGCACTGATTCTAATAATCTCCTTTAAACCCTATCCTTTGATGTTCCTTTACTTAGATTATCCTATGATCACCTGGCAAGGAACAGATATACTAGAATCCAAGGAAATGCAATAACTTAGTCGCTAAAATATTTTAACAGGATGTTAATAGAGGCACATCAAGAAAGACTTTACTTTCAGTAATTATCTATAAACCAAGAGTAAGAAGAAAATATACTTCCTTAATAGTAAAATTAAAACTCGCTGGGCAAAGGAAAAATCTAAAGGGAAAACAAGGTTTAGGAGACATACTGAATTTTTGGCACAAATACACTTGGGAAAATTACTCAATTTTTCACTGACATTACTTCTAAAGAAATTAAACTGTATTCTAGTACAAAAATTATTCAACAATTTCCACAATTTTAGAAAGAATTCAAACTTCTGCTGATGTGGTCAATCTCATAATTAGAGATAAGATAAAGTTTTCTAACGGAAAGAGCATATCCAAAAATGACCTCAACTCAAGAGAAATATTATCAGTATATTAAGATTTTCAAAAAAAAAAAAAATCAAACACAAGTCTTAACTCATAATTGAAGTAGTTCGTCAGGTAAGCTCAATCACATCCAAAGCAATCAGACAAAAATTTAAGGTTTCTTTTGGTAGCTTAAAACACTATCATCAATATAAAACATTTTAAAATATAAACAAATCCTGAGTTTATTTTAAATGTTGACGATCCTGTTACCTGAAATGAATCAAACACAAATTTCTATTTACTTGTAAACTAAATATTCAAGATTTGCATCTTTTCCTTCCATTTTCAAATTATGTATTACCAAGGCATGAGCAGATCAGAAGTCCCACCTATTAAAAGCTATCAATGTAATCCAGCTCCAAATAGCACTAATAACATGTCAATTTTTATGAAGACATAATAGAAAGAATTCTCTTTTACCTCTCAACTTTGTCAGGAGGAGACGATTTGATACTTTCTCCCTCTAAACTGCATTTAATATACAAAAGTAGATCAATGGGATTAAAAAGGGTAAAAAGACAAAACAAAATGAATAATTTTACACAGGCCCCAAATGAAGAGTTCAGAGTATAAGAAAAAAATTTCTTCTAAATCAATTTTTTACTATTAATTACTATCATTCATTGAGCTTCTAAAGTAGAGTTTAATACTTTTTAAAAATTGCACTAATTAAGTAAATTATTTTATAATGAGCAAATAGGATGTTTTATTCATTATAAAACACAAATAATTAAAATCCCTCTTCCCCCTTATTCATCACAATATACCTTCTCTTACTGGCTCACTGGTTGACTCTCCTTTTAGACTCAGCATCCTGGAGAAGCCATTGGAAAGAGTAGAGAAAATGCCACGGATGAAATATCCCTGCTGCTCAGACTCCACTGACCCCACTGAAGTCGGCCACCGTCTAACAAACCTGACACTGGAGCGGGGTTCTGGCTCTGAAAGAGATCTGCTGAATGGAACCCGAAGTGACCGAGTGTTTACCAGGTTCTGCTTCTCCATTGATGTTCCAAGGACTTCATTGCTAGAGGAAGAAATATTATCCCCAACCATCTTTGGCAGGACCGCTTGTTGTTGTGGTTCAGCCAAGTCTCCTTTATTATTTTCCAATTGCTCCTTTTTGCACCCTTTCAACCTTAAGCTGGGGTGTGTTTGCCACCGATAAGCACCCAGTGGCTTTCCTAGACTGGAAACAGCCTGTTCATTTTTCTTCCTCTTGCTTTTCACTGGACCACGCCATGGATAACTCTTTAAGCTTGTTCCTATCTCTGAGTGTGCATAAGCAGGTTCTGACAAAGATCTTCGATAGCCTGGAGGACGTGGTGATGTTTGTCTCTTAAAGATGCTCATCTTCCATGACTCCATTTTTTAACAACTTCTTGAAACTTTAAATTTTTTGCTCTGTAGTCTTCGCAGTTGAACCACACTTGTCCGTACAGTCCAAAACATTCAACTGCTTAAACAGCTTTCTTTGTGTGGCTTTGAACCACAGCAGATGTTGCTGCTTAAGAACTGGTGTCATGTTATTACCCCCATTTTCCCAGATCTCCAAAATTTCAGCAAGCACCCAAAAATCTCCCTTCTGAAGCAAATTATCTTCAGAATACAGCAAAAGAAGATCATCTCACTTCCTGCAGTAGGTTACATTTCTGCACTGAGTTTTCAGGAAATGGTTTTAAAAAAAAAAAAAAAAATGAGAAGTGAAATAAAAGCAACAAAAAAAACCCCACAGACACCTTTGGGGACCAACAGCGGTTAAGTGTTCACTATGTGAATGATACTGGGTTAAAAACAGATTGTGAAAGTACTCAAGCTGACTTACACACTTTCCAGAAGAAGAAGAAAAAACTTACCTAAAAGCCTGCTCTCTAAATGACAGCTCTTCAGGATAGTTTTTAAAGTTGGTATTTCAAGAAAATTCTTGCTATTTACACCACAACTTCTCTCAAAGTTAATATTGGTTTACAACCAATAGGTAAAGTTTTGTGCACGAGGCACTGCAAAATGAGGAGAAAAGGACAAAAGGATGCCAAAATATAAAGCCATTTTTAATGTAACCATACTAGGGAGAATTTTAAAAGCACAAGTGGACAGAAAAAAATAAAAGGGATAGTGGATACTTGCTATGAACTATAGCAAAGGAAAAGGAAAATCTTAAGGCAACATCTTGTGGGAACTGGAACACACGAAAGTACATATTTAAATGATTTCTAAAAGGGAAAAGTTCGCTTTATACATCTAATTGGGATAAGTTGTATGGAAAAATATTCCCTATCTATTTAACCAAAAAAATTCCTTTATTCCTCTTTGTGCTATTCACAACCTTAAAAAAAAAAGGAAGAAGAGCTGACTACTTAAAATTTTATTAAAGCAAAGTACCTTATATTGAACCAAGATCATGAATGCCAAGTTTTTTTGCTGGTTAATTTTTTTTTCAACTGTCAGCTCATAAACTCCTGAAAATAGGGGTTTCAAATGGAAAGCCTGACAGACTTAAGACCATCAATAAAAGAGATAAAACATGGCAATCAGATCACTTTGCAAGCTGCATAAAAAATGATGATTTCATGTGGAAAACTAAAACACCATCCATTTGTAGAATATGTACAATGAAAAAACAGTTCTTAACTGTGTCTCTTTCTTATTATTGCCAAACAGTAAAGTTAGTAACATATCTATTCTTTGAAACATATTAAAATGTTCTAGTTATTTCCAATATCAAGAAATAATGATCTCATCTTCATTTGTTTATATAGTCTCTAAATTTACACATTTCTGTACTAAGTAAGTGTTGAAGTACTCAGTTTTCCCAAAAGTATAATAAATCAAATTAGCATATATTACAATCACAAAATTTTCTCTTGGCTTAAAAAAGATACTTAGAAATGTGATTCTGCAAAAAGAGAAAAACAATAAACATTAAAATTCTAACCCCTACTTATGACACATCACACAATCCACAAAAACTGATCTGTGATGGAAAATAAACCTAAATGTAAAATATAAACTGATAAAGTTTATAAAGAAAATCACAAGAGAATATTTTTGTGAACTGAGGATAGGCAAAAATTTCTTGGGATCAAAAAAAAGTAATAACTGGACTTCCCTGGTGGTCCAGGGCTTAGGAATCCACCTGCCAATGCAGGGGACACTAGTTCGATCCCTGATCTGGGAAGATTCCACAGGCCGCAAGGCAACTAAGTCCAAGCACCACAACTACTGGATCTGCATTCTAGAGCCCATGAGCCACAACTACAGAGCCTGCGCACCTACAGCCTGTCCCCTGCAACAACAGAAGCCATGGCAAAAGGAAGCCCACACACCACAACAAAGCATAGCCCCTGCTTGCCACAACTGAAAGGCCAGATGCAGCAACGAAGACCCAGTGTAGCCAAAACTGAAATAAAACAAGTTTTATAAAAAGTAGTAACCATGATAGGAAAACATTAACAATTATTAATTCATAAAAATTAAAACCTTAATAACTCTAGAAGACAATCAATAAGCAAGCTACAAAATGGGAGAACATATTCACAATACAAATGTCTTACAACCTGTACCACAAAATATAAAGAACATCTATAGCTTATTAACTGGAGAAGGAAACGGCAACCCACTCCAGTATTCTTGCCTGCAGAATCCCATGGACAGAGGAGCCTGGTGGGCTACAGTCCACGGGGTCGCAAAAGAGTCAGAACACGACTAGGAAAAGAGAGTTGAACAGACCCTTCATGAAGAAAGTTATATGAATGGTCAATAAGCATAGTGGGAAATGTACTCAACATCATTAGGACTGAGAGAAACGCAAATTAAAGCCAATAATGAGATATCATTCACTAAAATAGCTAACACTTAAACGGCTAATAACACCAGATGCTGGTGAGAATGTGGAACAACCAGAAATCTCATAATCAGTCATGAAGTCATGAAATGATACAACTGCTATGGAACAAATTTGACAATTTTATTTTTACAAGATAAACATACATGTATCCAATGCACATCAGTTCCACTTATAAGCATTTACTCAAGAGAAATGAAAATACACAAACTTGTACTTCATGTTCACAGCAGCTTTATTTATGATACCCTTAAACTGAAAACAACCCAAATGTCTATCACAGCAGACTGGATAAACAAACTGTGATGGTTTCATACACTGTATACAACTCAACTATAAAAAGAATAAACTACTAATAACAAAACAATGTGAATGAAAACCACAGATATTATGCCAACAAAAGAAACGAGACACAAAAGAGCATGTGCTGTATGATTCCATTTCTACAGAGTTCTAAAATAGCCTAAACTAATTTTTAACAGGGGGCGGAAATCAAGAAAGCAGCTGTCAGTGGTAGAAAACATTACTAACAAGAAAGGGCACCAGGAAACTTTCTAGGGTTAAGGAAATTTTCCTAATCTCGATATACATGTGAATATGGGTATATTTGTCAAGACTCATCCAACTGTTCTCAAGATTTATCCATTTTCCCATAATTAAGTTTTACCTTTAAAGAACTGCAAATACTACAGTTGGTAGGTTTATTTATCTAATATAATGAGTTAGCAATTCTGAAAGCACTTTCTGTGTATTTAAGACTTGAGAAAAGGAGTACATGCTTGAGTACAGGAGTACATAATGAATGAATATGGATGAATAAATACATACAGACAGACATACCAATCCTGGAACAAACCAACACTATACACCTCCAGATATGTTGAACTGTGAAAGCATAGCTTGTGATTTATTCCTGTAAAAAAAAAACAACAAAGCATAACCTAAATCTAATCACAAGCAGCATCAGATAACCTTGACTTAAAGAAGATCTACGAAATAACTATATCCTTTGCTTCAAAAGTGTCAAGGTCAGGAAAGTCAGAGAAAAGCTATAGAACTGTCGTAATTCAAAGGAGACTAAGGAGAAACAATGAAAAGTAATGCATAATTTTGGATCTGATCCTAAAACGGGGAGAAAAGCTATAAAAAACATTATTGGGATAACTGACAAAATCTGAATATGGACTATGGATTAAATAATAGAATATTAACATTAAGATTTCTCATTTTCATTATGAAAGAGAATGTTATTATTCTTAGGAAATTCCCACTGAAGTATTTCGGGATCTTAGAGGCATGATGTTTCCAATTTACCCTCAAATGACTCAAGGAAAAACTATGCATATAAAGGTATATAAAATATGACCAAACAAACAGGGCAAATTGTACATAATTATTGAATCTAAGTAAAGGAACCAGAGATCAATTGACGCATTCCGCTGGATCATGGAAAAAGCAAGAGAGCTCCAGAAAAACATCTATTTCTGCTTTATTGACTATGCCAAAGCTTTTGACTATGTGGATCACAATAAACTGTGGAAAAGTCTGAGAGAGATAGGAATACCAGACCACCTGACCTGCCTCTTGAGAAACCTATGTGTAGGTCAGAGAGCAAGAGTTAGAACTGGACATGGAATAACAGACCGGTTCCAAATAGAAAAAGGAGTACGTCAAGGCTGTATATTGTCACCCTGCTTATTTAGTTTCTATGCAGTGTACATCATAAGAAATCCTGGACTGGAAGAAACACAAGCTGTAATCAAGACTGCTGGGAGAAATACCGGTAATCTCAGATATGCAGATGACACCACCCTTATGGCAGAAAGTGAAGAAGAACTAAAAAGCCTCTTGATGAAAGTGAAAGAAGAGAGTGAAAAAGTTGGCTTAAAGCTCAACATTCAGAAAATGAAGATCATGGCATCCGGTCCCATCACTTCATGGGAAATAGATGGGGAAACAGTGGAAACAAGGTCAGACTTTATTTTTGGGGGGCTCCAAAGTCACTGCAGANACATTCAGAAAATGAAGATCATGGCATCCGGTCCCATCACTTCATGGGAAATAGATGGGGAAACAGTGGAAACAAGGTCAGACTTTATTTTTGTGGGGCTCCAAAGTCACTGCAGATGGTGACTGCAGCCATGAAATCAAAAGATGCTTACTCCTTGGAAGAAAAGTTATGACCAACCTAGATAGCATATTCAAAAGCAGAGACATTACTTTGCCAACTAAGGTCCGTCTAGTCAAGGCTATGGTTTTTCCTGTGGTCATGTGTGGATGTGAGAGTTCAACTGTGAAGAAGGCTGAGCACCGAAGAATTGATGCTTTTGAACTGTGGTATTGGAGAAGACTCTTGAGAGTCCCTTGGACTGCAAGGAGATCCAACCAGTCCATTCTGAAGGAGATTACCCCTGGGGTTTCTTTGGAAGGAATGATGTAAAGCTGAAACTCCAGTACTTCAGCCACCTCATGCTAAGAGTTGACTCGTTGTAAAAGACTCTGATGCTGGGAGGGATTGGGGGCAGGAGGAGAAGGGGCAGACAGAGGATGAGATGGCTGGATGGCATCACGGACTCGATGGCCATGAGTCTGGGTGAACTCCGGGAGTTGGTGATGGATAGGGAGGCCTGACATGCTGCGATTCATGGGGTTGTAAAGAGCCGGGCACGACTGAGCAACTGAACTTAACTGAACTGAACTGTACAGCACAGAGAACTTTGGTCAATACTCTATAATGACCTATTTGGGATTAGGATCTAACAAAGAGTGCATATGTGTATAACTGATTCACTTTGCTGTACACCAAAACTAGTGGGACACTGTATATTATCTATATCCCAATAAAAAATTAACTTAAAAAATCTGCCTGATTATATTCTGGAATCTTAATGGTACATTTTGTGAAGTGAAAGTAACTTAGTTGTGTCTGACTCTTTGCACCCCCATGGACTGTAACCTTCCCATGTCCTCTGTGCATGGGATTTTCCAGGTAAGAATACTGGAGTTGTGGTTTCCTTCTCCAAGGGATCTTCCCAAACCAGGTACTGAACCCAGGTCTCTTGCATTGAAGGCAGACTCTTTACCATCTGAGCCACCAAGGAAGTCTTTACTGTGTCCTCCCTACATGAAATACATTATAACAATTGCTTATGCTAGCTAATACCAATAACATTTAATGTGTGACTATTGAGCAGGAATTTTGGCAAGCAGAGTTGGAAAAAAAACGCAAATTAATTAATGGACTATGGCCAAGATGAAACTCTAATCATCACCAGAGCTATCTCATTACATACCATCAGAAGGTAGAGAATACAAGATACTTTTGAAGCCAAGAGATGTAGGAACCCTGCCTGCATCTGTTCCAGTTGGGGGTGACACATTTATATTACAAAGAATGAGATACCATGATGGCTATTTTGGTGGTGATCAATTGCCATATTGTCAGGTAGTATTACAATATAACAACTGTAAAAAACAAGTTTAGTCATATTTGATTACAGATTTGAATTCCATACTGACATTTTGTGGAAAGAAATTTTGTATCTTAGTTAATTTCATGATTACTTTAGTGAAGATATATGAAAGACTAGCTAACCTTAACCCTATTTCAATACAAGTTGAAGCCACCAATCCTCAAAAATACCTTGATGGTTGGGAAATATTCACTCTGAAGAATTCCTTAAGGTATATTTTATAAATCCATGCTTATATGTCAACTTTTGATAAGTATATGCCACATACAATTTGTAATCACCTATTTCCATTAACTCTGTTTATTCTTAATTTTTCTGGTTAAGGTTTTTAAAACTCCTTTAGCCTTTTTTTTAATCATCTATGAATAAATACACCATCTTTTTATCCATCCATTCATCTGTTCAATAAATATTCATTGAGAATGAGTATACACTAAGAAATATTCTAGGCACCTGGCAATATGGCAGCAAATAATGCATAAAAACATTTGCTCTCATAGACTGTATTATTTTATATTCAAATGACATATACAAGCAGAAAATGGATAACCCAATAGCAATAAATATTAGGAATGAAATAAAGAAGGATTTTATGAGACATGGTCTCAGGTAAGTCATACATTTGACAGGATCGTGGAGAAAGGACTTGCTAGAGTTAATATGGAGTTGAGACATACAATGTAAGAAGAAACCTTGCTCTATAAAGAGCTGCAGAGAATCTGCAAGAGAATGTTCAAGTTAAAGATAGTTGCAAATGTCAATTGTTGATGGCGGAAATGAGTTTGGTTCCTCAAGAAACAGCCAAAAAAACAGTGTGACTGAAATATAGTAAGACAGAAAATAAGCAGAAACCATGTCTTCAGATCCAAGTAGGGTAGGATGAGAAGTTTGGCTTTTTCTTCTTGCAGAGTAAGATCATACACTTTACATCTTTACAGGATCCTTCTGGCTTTTGGGTAGAGTCAACCAGTAAAAAGTATGCAAGTGGGAAGACCAGACTTGTCAGGAAGCTACTTTGGTCACACAGACCAGAAGTGATCAATTCTAATGTTCATAGAAGTAGAGAGAATTGAATGAATTGAGATATAACTTTTGTCGGTAGGCAAATAAGACTTGCTGTTGGGTAGGATGTGTGGGATTGTGAGTTAAAGGAAGCAATCATGATGACTCAGGCAGGTAGACAGAAGTATAATTTGTTGAGGTCAGCAAAGGCTAGGGTAAAATTAATTACACACTCTGAAATGAAGAACTGTATGCCAGATGTGTTGATTTTGATACATTAGTTATTCAAATAGATATTTCAAGTAGGAGAGTTTAATACATGAAATATGGAATTCAGATAATCTAGAGTCTCTAAAGCTATGAGGTAAGATCAAACACCTAGGGGAAATATAAAGTCCTAGAAGAGAAGTGGAATAAACCTTGGGACAGGAGATAGATTCAATGAGAAATAAAAGTAAAGTCAAACATGAATAAGAAATAAGAATGAAATTGGACTTATTGTCAGTGAATATTTGTTAAATAGGAATTATTCATACTCACTAATACAGTCTTCCTGAGGTATCATCAAGGGATTGGTTTCAGATCACTTGTAGATACAAAAATACAGGGATGCTGAAATCCCTAACATAAAATGGTACATTTGTGCTGGCCCTTCATAACCAAAGATTCTGGATCTGAGAGTTCAACCACCTCAACAAGAGATTAATTAAATCTGTGGTTGTGGACCCTACAGACAAAGAGGACCAACTAAACTGACAGTTCATCCAGATAAAGACCATAATTCCATTTTCGGGATCAGTAAAATGAGGGTCATAGAAATCTGCTACTTGTCAGTAAGTTCAGTTCAGTTCAGTTCAGTCGCTCAGTCGTGTCCGTCTCTTTGTGACCCCATGAATTGCAGCATGCCAGGCCTCCCTGTCCATCACCAACTCCCNCTGCAAGGAGATCCAACCACTCCATCCTAAAGGAGATCAGGCCTAGTTTTTCATTGGAAGAACTGATGTTGAAGCTGAAACTCCAATACTTTGGCCTCCTGCTGAGAAGAGCTGACTCATTGGAAAAGACTCTGATGCTGGGAAAGATTGAGGGCAGGAGGAGAATGGGGTGACAGAGGATGAGATGGCTGGAAGGCATTATCGATTCAATGAACATGGGTTTGGGTAAACTCCAGGTGTTGGTGATGGTGTGCTGCGGTTCATGGGGTCGCAAGGAGTCGGACACGTCTGAGCAAATGAACTGAACTGAAGGCACAAGGGATAGAGCCACTTTCTTTCCAGATTCTCTTTTCTTGAGATTCTACAGTTATACTCAATTCTACTATGTCATGTGACATACATTTCTAAAAATCATCACACTGTACAACACTGCACAATAAAATTTCAAGGCTTTTGAGGAAGGTGGGTTTGGGAAGAAACATTGTGAAAGAATGACACAGAAAAAAAGATAAAAACTGTAGACCATTTTGCACATGTTAAATGGTTAAGAAAAGCCCAAATGCTAAAATAAATACGTCATGTTACTTCAAAAAAAAACTCTGAAGTTTGCTTGTAGAAGTGGGCATCAGAAGGGTTGTGGCTTTTTTGTTTCTGTGACATGATGGAAGGAGGGTTATCTGAAATCTAAATGACAGCTCTAACGCTTAAGTGGATGGATATGGCTCATAACAAGTGTGGGGAATTGAGGTGGCTGGTAGCTGGTCAAGATGTATGCCTTTCAATATTTCCTACAGTATCATGCTTTACTTGGATACAGTTTTTGGTATGCAGCTAACATTTCTCAACAAAAGGCACATAAGCAAACACAAAATTCATGTAACGCTCCAACTGTTCCCTACTATCCATCACATGATACACACCCTGTTTTCAAAAGAAGCATGACATAAAATAAATTTCAATTTAAAAATTTTTTGAAAAACACCTGAAACATAAAATAATAATTATTTTCTTTTTAAAACAGCAAAAATAAAGCATGATAATAGAGCTGACTGTATCTTCTCTTTTCTATAATACTGGTATGGTATTAAAAAAAAAAAAAAAAAAACAGGTAAAAAATATCAACAGGAGACCTTACCATTGGAAGGCACAATAAATGCACAGGGTTTGAAATAGTTCTTGAACTTAGTATCTTCCAGTCTTTAGTTCAAACTTTTTACTTTTTTCTTTTCTTTCTCCTTAGAAAGATCAGAACAAGAACCAGAGGCTCAAACTCAAGATGTGGGCACAAAGGACCAAGCGTAAAGATAATGCAACAGATCTGCTTCTAGGCCAATGCTTCTCATGCTGTAGGGTATGAATGAATCACCAGGACACTGAATTAAAATGTAGATTTTGCTTTAGTACCCATGGGTGAGAGCCTCAAATTCTACATTTCTAACAAGCTGTAAGAGATACATATGCTACTGATTGACGGGACAAATTGTGACTAACAAGCTGTAGACAGATTTTTAAATAAGGCGCCCATGAGATTCAGTCAAGTTCTCCAAAATAAAAACATCGTATTGGGATTAGAGGATAAAATTAGAATATCTGCTTGAAATATTTTGTGCAAGTGAGTATGTAGATCACATAGAGACTTTGCTCGGGGTCATGTGCAGAGAATTAAAGATACAGCAATTCTAGCCAAACCTCCTCCTTGGAGACAGCAAGGACTATCTACAGCATATAAATAAAGCACAATTAAAAATTCAACAGTCTTCTGCATTTTAAGAACTGCAGCATTTTTTTTTAATGGAAGGAAGCAAGGGAGGGAGATGCAAATGACCATCTATAGGAGGATGCCCAGACAAGTCACAATACATACCATGCAAAAACCACCACATATGTTTAAATGTGCTAGAAACACACACATTTTTAGAGTGATTGCCTGTAGGAAGTACAACTGAGATATCACCTTAGATCTTTATGGTTTTATTTTTTAACTGAGGTATATACTATAGTCACAATAAGAAGAAAAAACTTAAAACATAAATTTAGGTGGTAAGAAGTCTAAGGGATAAGGTATAAAAGCAATATATACTCTAAAAAGTAGATCATAATCCCACTTTTACTGAAGATTATCATTAATATGTCAGTATACACATGATGGAATTTACATAGAGAGAAATTCTGTTCCTATTTTTTTTTAATATTTTCTTTTTAAAAAATAATAAAATTTGTTATTTTTGTTGCTAACAGGTTTTTGTTTTTATATTATTAATTTCTATAACATATGAAATTTTATAATGACTGTATATTTTTATTCTTTTTGAATGCACAAAGTTTAAATAAGTATATTTTTTAAATCTACACAGAGCAAAAATGGAAACATTTAATATCAACCCACAGAATCAGAATTAGAGAACAGAGAACTAAACAAGACATCACAGATTATCCTAACCAACACTTACATATAATCAAATGAAGTCAGAGAAAAGAACTTGTCCATGACTAGTCAACAGCAAAAACAAACAAACAAAAAGAACACACGGGTATCCTAATTCCTAATTCCGGAGTCTATAGAACCTCTTTAAATTAGCATTTTCCAGCTATGATTCACAGAATCCAGTTGAGAAATTTAGGCTTACAGGGCATGATTGTGACACTGAGTCCAGATATTTTACTGTTATCTAGTTTAAATGCTAAATTCTTTACTTTTTAAAGATTAAGATAGGATATCAGTTTCTCATTAAAATGGCTTTTCAGATTTCTTTCAACTAAGGGAAGCAAGCAGAGATGAAAAGGCAAAACTTGAGCTTTCTCAGTTTACAAATATTAGTCTGCCACCACTTCCCAGCTTTTAAGACACACCTTTTCTATACCGAAATTCTATCCTGTAAATCTCACATGCTCTTACGTAATAGAAGATATGACATAATACAACTAACAGAGTTCAGGAGTTCTGTTACTGGAACAACAGAGTACACACCTCTTAGATCAACTAATGAAAAGCTTTAAAAACAGGATTAATTTCTATAAACCAGAAGAAGATCTTTCAAAAATACAAAGTCTTTGTTTATTCAAAGCTAAGTAATTAATAACAAAACATCCCCTTCCCATCTCCTATCACTGGAGCACATCTGCTTCCGATGAAGCACTTCCTGTGGCAAAAACTACCTCCTTTCTCCGTGAGAGAGCTCAAAGACACACCTGGCACGCACACACTGTTTCTCATTTAAGCAAGATATGTCTAGAGGAGCTAAACAAAGATTACTCTTAAGAGACAACTCGCAGAATTTATTTTTAACAAAATGTTTTAAAATAAAAACCAAAACGCAGATGACTTCTATCATTAAAGTCTTTTAAAAAATAAAAACTGGTTTTCCTCTAAACATCTCTGATCACAACTTCTCTGCTCCCTGTGAGGATTCATCCTTCTCTATCTAGTCTCTAAATGTTAGGAGTTCATCAAACTGGGTGCCAGGCACCCCATCACCATATTCTCACTATGCATACCATCATTCAGTCACCACAGCAACTTACACCTCCAGTTCAGACCTGATCTCCTTTGACCAACATATTCATATATTCAATTAGACGTTTTGTGGCCTCTCAAATTCAAAACATATTAAACCTAGCCCATGATCTTTCCTTTAAAATCTGTTCTCATTCCAGTGTTGCTAATTTTAATAAATATAACATCCACTCCACTGTACCAGTCCCAAATCTTAGTCATCTCCCTCTCTTACCATTCAATATCAAATCCATGAACCTCACCGATCTTCCCTAAGTATATTTAATCTACTTCTCACCATTTCCTCTAAATTAACTACCATCATTTCTCACCTGGATTATCCTAAATTTATCTACCTACATCTACTACAGTCCCCTGTAAATCATTATTCCTACTATAGTGAGAATAATCTTTTCCAAATACAAGTTTACTGCATATTACTTTTCAATTGCTTCCCACTGCTCTATAAACTAACACAAAACATAGCAAAATTCCTCAACATAGCCTGGTCCCTACCCTATGCCATCCTTTCAGCCACCTGTGAATCCTTTCAGTCCTTCATACCAACACTCTCCTTCCCCACTGCACGGCTTCTGGTGAATCCTTTCAGTCCTTCATACCAACACTCTCCTTCCCCACTGCACAGCTTTTGGTAAATCCTTTCAGTCCTTCATACCAACACTCTCCTTCCCCATTGCATGGCTTTTGCCCACAATGTTTCCTCTACCTGGAAGGACTTTTCTCCCTTCAACTGCCTATTCACGCTTCAGGTTTCAGTTCAAGTGTTACTACTTCCTGAGAGAGCCTTTCCTGACTACCCTGACTAGGTCAAATCTCTTTTTATAGGCTTTTACAGTCCCAAGCATCTCCCTATTACAGTTATAGCTATTTTGGGACATTTCCTGGTGAGATTATTAATCAGTGATTGTTTCACCCACAAAACTATAATTCCCGTGCCCGTTTTATTCTATAGAGTCCTCAGTACTTGACATATGATAGGCACTCAATAAATATTTGTTGAATTAATTAATAAAAATCTGAGAAAGACCTAAAATAAAAGCACCTGACTTCAGGATAGTATAGCAAGGGTCAGTAATGACGAGTTTAACATTATCTCTCATACCAAGAAGATCACATTAAAGCACATAGAAGGACAGGTGAGAGAAGACAGTCACCAGGGAGTTATCTTTCTTGAACCAAGTGACTACCTGTTTCTTCAAGGATATGGAAAGAGAGGAGTATTAACAGAAGAAAATAAAAGAATTATGTCAAATGAGATGAGAGCAAGAAAGAGGCAAGGAATATTGCTTCAACTGTTAAGATTTTCTTCCCCCAGAAATGTTGATTTAGTTGGCAGAAACTATTACCTGGCTCTTCTAGATTTTCTTAAAAAATTATTTCTAAGAAAAAAATCTGGCAACATGGAGAACATCTTGAAGAAGCATAAAGAGGTAACTACAAGCACTTAACAAATCTCATACCTTCTTCAATGAGTACAAACTTAGAAAATGAACAACATTCTGATAACTTGAAATAAGTATCAGCATTTTATCAATACATCTGATAAATGACAAAGCAGCCTGTACTAAAGTAGACTTAGTTCAGCACCAAAACTGGGGTTGCTAAAGGAAGGAATTAGAAATATTTCCTTATTATAAGGTATTGCACTACTTGGGAAACAATACAGTATCATTTGAAAGTGGACTTGGATTAATTGCTAATATATATTACAAATTCTAGGGCAATCACTTAAAAACTTTATTAAAAGGTAAAGAAGAAAAAAATAGAATCATGTAAAATGATTAAAATCAAAAAAGACAAAAAGGAATGAAAGACAAATACAGAAACAAAGAACAAGGGTAACAAACAAATAACATGGGCAACAAATAGAAAACAGTAACAAATATAATAGATATTAATCCAACTATATCAATAATCCCTTTAAACATAAATGGTCCAAATATACCAATTAAAGACAGAGATTGTCAGTGGGGATCAAAACACAAGCCCCAGCTGTATGTTGCCTACAAGAAATCTGCTTTACATATAAAGATACAAATACATTAAAAGTAAAGGGATTGAAAAAGATGTAACATGCTAACACATATAACATGCTAATCAAAAGAAACCTAAAGTAGCTATACTAATTTCACATAGGGTAGAATTCAGACTAAGAGAAAAAATCAGGAATAGATAAAGGCTTATGTCTGCCCGCAATGCAGGAGACCCAGGTTCAATCCCTGGATTGGGAAGATCCCCTGGAGAAGGAAATGGCAACCCACTCCAGTACTCTTGCCTGGAGAATCCGATGGACAGAGCCTGGCGGGCTACAGTCCACGGGGTCACAGAGTCGTACACGACTGAGCGACTTCACTTCACTTTCACTTTATGTAATAAGAAAAGAACCAATTCCCTAAGAAAACTGAGAATGCTTAATGTATATGTACCTAACAGCAAAGTGTCAAATTATGTGAGTTTAAAAACTACAAAGAGAAATAGACAAATCTCCTATTATAGCTGGAGATTTCAACCACACCTCTACGAGAAAGGGACAGTTCAGCAGGCAGAAACACACAGCTGAACTCCACAGCACCTTCAATCAACTGGATAAGTAACAACTAAGAGCACCACTCTAGACCAATACTACCTTTTAATGAGTACTTTTATTAAGTACAGTTGGCTTTTTATGTTAGACCTTGAAATTTTAGGAGCAAAGAATTACCGTTAAAGTCAGTTTGGAGATAAGGAAATGAGTGAAGGACTATCATACAAACAGCCGGAAAGCAGCAGCTTTTAAACTCTGTTCCTTCTGGCTGTGTTACATATGCCTTGAAATAAAAAATCAGAAGCAAATTTAACAAAAGAAATAAACCTCTAGAAAAAGAAACAGAATTTCATCAGTAATATAATACAGTTACCTAGAAATATCAATTAATAAGATGCTCTGGTTAAGTTGACTTTAGGTCTTAACTAAGAATCGAGGACCTTTGAAATTGTTTACTTTTTACATTTTTTTTTTAACAGGTATTAGTTAATTTCATGGTCTCAGTGAATAGATACTTTATTTAATTATTTTTGGCTTCCCTGGTAGCTCAGCAGTAAAGAATCTACCTGCTAATGCCTACCAATGCAGGAGACACAGGTTCAATCCCTGAGTCAGGAAGATCTCCTGGAGTAGGAAACGGCAACCCGCTCCAGTATTCTTTCCCAGAAAATTCCATGGACAGAGGGGCCTGGTGGACTACAGTTGGACACAACTAAGCGACTGAGCACGGAAGCATGAAGAAAGATCTACAGAAAGAAACAACAGTCAGTTTTCCCAGCTTTCAAGGATGAGAAGCTTTTCAGGCCAAGGGGATAGTGTTTGAGGGTAGAAGAAAGGCAAAGAGAACTCTTAGCAAAGAGAACAGTACAGACAAAGATATGAAGACATGAAACATNGTAGGAAACGGCAACCCGCTCCAGTATTCTTTCCCAGAAAATTCCATGGACAGAGGGGCCTGGTGGACTACAGTTGGACACAACTAAGCGACTGAGCACGGAAGCATGAAGAAAGATCTACAGAAAGAAACAACAGTCAGTTTTCCCAGCTTTCAAGGATGAGAAGCTTTTCAGGCCAAGGGGATAGTGTTTGAGGGTAGAAGAAAGGCAAAGAGAACTCTTAGCAAAGAGAACAGTACAGACAAAGATATGAAGACATGAAACATGTCAGGCACAGATTAGCATCCAGAGTACAAGAAGAAAGATAACAGGAGACAACACTACTGTAGAGGTAGACAGAGAAGACTAGGGAGTCTTGTTTGCTAAAGAATTTGGACTTCATCTTGTAAATAATGAAGTCAAAGTCACTCAGCCATGTCCTACCCTTTCCAACCCCATGGACTATACACTCCATGGAATTTTCCAGGCCAGAATACTGGAGCGGGTGGCCTTTCCACTTCTCCAGGAGATCTTCCCAAAACAAGGATCAAACCCAGGTCTCCTGCATTGCAGGCAGATTCTTTACCAACTGTATTAGGGAAGCTCTGTAAATAATGAGAGCTACTAAAAAAGTTTACGTGAACTAGCAATGTGATTGTGTTTAGGCTTTTTTATATTAATAGCAAGCTACTTCTGGCAATGGTCAAAGTTAGATGTCAAGGGATATGGCTTAATGGAAGGAGACCTGCTAGGAAATAACTAGAAGTAAAATAATGTGAAACTGAACTGAGACAACAGAGTTGATTCGATTCCTGGCTCCAGGACCCACTAAATATTTCATGTATCAAACAACAAACCAGATGGTGAGGAAGTACCTAGAAGAGACAACAACCCAGAGGAGTAAAACTGGCACTGAAAGTAGTTTCTCCTTTGGGGCCTTTGTTACCCAAAACAGGTTCTGAGAAACTGAGGTATGTGGTTAGCAAGCAAAGGGTCTAAAGTGATAAAAGGTCAGAGACCAAGGAAAGACAGGGTTGGAACCCAAGTTACTAATTCCCTTCTCTTCAGCCCACTTTGGACTGGACTCTAAAAGAAAAATCACCCTAGGACTAAAGTGAATTACAGTTCAGTTCAGGCCAGTCGCTCAGTCATGTCCGACTCTTTGTGATCCCATGAATCGCAGCACGCCAGGCCTCCCTGTCCATCNAGCATTACTTTACTAGCATGTGAGATGAGTGCAACAGTGCGGCAGTTTGAGCATTTTTTGGCATTGCCTTTCTTTGGGACTGAAATGAAAACTGACCTTTTCCAGTCCTGTGGCCACTGCTGAGTTTTCCAAATTTGTTGGCACATTGAGTGCAGCACTTTCACAGCATAAGTGAATTAGAAGTATATCAGATTTGTAAAAAGCTTGACTTTTAGTCTTTTAGATTAGCTAATCAAAATCTCAAATGAAATTGGTATGATTATTCCAGTTTGACCTTTAGTGTTTGGCAGGATAACAAAAATCTTACTGAGAGAAAAATAACATTATCCCAAGCCTCAAATGATTTCTGGAAATAAATTTTCAAATAGATCCACTATTCTTTATCTAAATTTTCAGGCTAAATGTGATGAGAATTGAGAAGATTTCACATTTTAGAAAAGTAATATGGTACATATACCATATTGTCATATCATCAGTGGGGTAAGGGGCATTACCCTGTTATCAACCTGATGCAAACTGTACAAACATTTACACTAAGTTGAATACAACTAAGCAGCTTTGTGTCACTTCACAACATGTTTGGACAATAAATGAGTTATGAAACAGCTTTTAGTTGCAGAACTTTCTGGATTTTAGAACTGTAAAGGACTGTAATGCTGTAGAATGCTCAGTACATAATCAAAGATAACAGGGCACATAGAAGGCAATTAATCATGAGTACAAACAAGTAAAAGCAACAGGCAATAAAAACACACACAGCTATCAGAAACATTAACAGAAATATATACTTGAGCTGCAATGCCAAATCTGTATAATTATATAGTTACAAGATGTAGGACAATAAAATTCAAGCTATAAGATTTAGCAAAACATCACAAATTATAAAAATGTCATAGCAAATCAGAAAAAGAACTAAAGAGAAGTCGCAAAACTAGAAAAATCATTAGATACTACTGAAGAGAGAATTACGTCAGAGGAAACTATCTAGAATAAAGCATGGAAATACAAAAAACATACAAAATACAAAAATACAGAAAGTATTAAGGAGTAAAAATATACGAGTAAAGAGACTTAGAAGTTACAAGGAGAATGTTTAACATGTTAAATTGGAACCCCCCAAAAGAAAAGATGAGTGAAAAGAGAGATTGCTTGAAAAGTAATGACTAAGGATTTTCCATATTTGATGAAAGATGTCAGTCCATAGCTTTAAGAAGCCTGAGAACTTCAAACAAATAATGTTTTTTTAAACCCAGGAAACAGAGATGAAGAAAAATAACTTTGAGCTTTAAAATAAATAATAAGTCCTCTTATTACCACTCTCAGAATGATTCATGCAGATATGTATTCTTCTTCATTAAAGAAAAATAAGATGCTATAGGAAAAAAAAGTATTTTTTAAACTTAGCCTTTATTTGGCTTATAAAATTTCCTGAGAACATTGGGTCCAATAGTAAAAGTCTTATTACTCCTGTCTTGATCTTTACCATTAAAAGTATATTAGCAAAACAGTTGAAACACTTGTACAACTCTATTTTATGTAACTTCATTAAGACTTTAATCATAGTTCTGATATGATGTATATGGTCAGATATCAAATGTTAAAGAGGACACATAGTAAAAACCTACCCTCACCCACGTGTCCCATAGTGTTTTTTCCAAGAGTCAACAATATGACTTCTTTCTTGTAACCTTCAAGAACTAAATATTGCACACCCAGCATTTAGACGAGTATCTCCTTTTTATTCTGTTCAGGTGATAACATGATATAAAAAACTATCTAAGACTTTTCTATTATTTCCAACATATCTTGGCAATTATTCTATGTTAGAATGACCAGTTATCTCAGTGTAGAAAAAAAAGTAATTGTATTATAAGAAAGAGCTGCTGTGAATTCAAATTAGCCTCTCCCCCCCCAAAAAAGAGAGAAGATTAAAAACAAAGCCTCAAAAATATCAGAAAACAGAGCTGGGAAAATGTCCTACAAATAAGAACAGAAAAAGAGGTGCAGAAAAATCAGAGGGGAAAAGATATGTAGGTCAATCTGTAAGATCTAACATTTGATTAATAAGAAGCAAAGAAAGAATGAATGAGAAAACTAATGGGAGGATACCCTTATATAAAAGAAACATAAAGAGTTTCCCAGAAATGAAATACAAGTCTTTAGATTAAAAGAATCCACTGATCATTGAATGAAAAAGAACCAACCAATGCACATCACTGAAATATTTCAGAATGTTGGAAATAAAGAAATGAGCTTAAAACTCTAGAAGAGAAGGGATAAAAATGCCAATCACAAAAGAATAAAAAAAGTGAGAAAGACTCGATTTCTCAGGAGTCACACTGAATACCTTCAAGATATTACAGTGTTATTAGACCAGAATGACACGCAAGGATTCGAAGCTACATGATGATATGCCTCAGTAAAATGAGAATTCAGGAAAGAGGAATACATGAGATCCAGGACATAGGGTATCTAATACAGAAAAGCAGTTAGCAGAAGTCCCAAAACTAGGTCATAAAGCAGATCTAGAGAGCACCAACAGAGACAGGATGTGGTGGATACAAAGCTCCAAGAGAAGTATATCCAGAGAAAACAAAATGTGCGTGCAAGTGGGGGATTTTAATATAAAAGTGTATCAGTTCAGTTCAGTTGCTCAGTCATGTCCAACTCTTTATGACTTCATGGGCTGCAGCATGTCAGGCTTCCATGTCGATCACCAACTCCTGGAGCTTGCTCAAACTCATGTCCATCGAGTCAGTGATGCCGTCCAACCATCTCATTCTCTGTCATCCCCTTCTCCTCCTGCCTTCAATCCTTCCCAGCATCAGGGTCTTTTCCAGTGAGTCAGTTCTTAAAAAGCACTCAACAAATTGGCATACTTGGGAAAAAAATGAGGACATGATAACTGAAATCAATGCAAGAAGAAAGACAATTCAAAGTTTAAGGGAAAACAGAATAAGTATATCAGAAAGGAGTATAATCAAAGTACAGTCTCATGTTAAAAGAAAAAACTNTAAAAAGCACTCAACAAATTGGCATACTTGGGAAAAAAATGAGGACATGATAACTGAAATCAATGCAAGAAGAAAGACAATTCAAAGTTTAAGGGAAAACAGAATAAGTATATCAGAAAGGAGTATAATCAAAGTACAGTCTCATGTTAAAAGAAAAAACTCTATTTTTCCAATCTGACTGAATAGTATACTATAGCCATTTGGGGGACGCTATAGTGAAAGTGGGTGAGGTAAGAGTCCTAATGTCTCCTGAGAAGAAGAATTAAATGTATAATATCAAGGAAAAAATACTATCATATTACTTTGCAAGGCAACCCAGAGTAAATCATTTAAATAATTTAAAACTAGTTGCCCTAGAAATGAGAAGGCAAGGGAGGTGGGGGGTGTTGTTTTTCATTATAAGCCTTATAAGTTATTAAAACACACACACACATTAGTCTGTTTAGCAACAAAAAAATCATCTATCCCACCACTCACTCAGTGAACATTTTAGTTTCTTCTCCTGGTATTTTTTAATGTATTAAAAATAGTTATATGTTTATTTTCTTATGATCAAAATCCTAGTATTGGACTTACCAGGTGATCCAGGGGTTAGGAATCCACCTGCCAATGCAGGGGACATGGGGCAACTTCTTCGACCCTTGGTCCGGGAAGATTCCACATGACATGGGGCAACTAAGCCCACATACCACAACTACTGAGCCTGCTCACCTAGAGCCTGTGCTCCACAACAAAAGAAGCCACTGCAGTGAAAAGCCTGTGCCCCATTAGGGCAATGGAGACCTATGCACCCAAAACAAATTTAAATAAATAAAATTATTTTTTAAAAATCAGAGTGTTTTTATATAACACATTTATAACCATCATTAAAATGTTTTGATATCATTAATTTCATTCTCTGCATTATATGGCACTGAATGGATCACCATAATTTATTATGTGATAATAAACAGCCCCTCCTTTGATGATGAACATTTAATTGTTCCATAATTTTCACTGGTGTGTCTTTGATCTTAAAAAGTAACACTGTGATAAACAACTTAGTTAAGATCTTTGTCTAAATCTTTACTTTTCTGGAACAGATTCTAGAAATAGAATTAACGGTTCAAGGGCTTTTACCAAAGAGTAGTGACTAGGATGGGTTCTGAAACTGAAAAAGACGATAATGGTGAACTGCCAAGAATACCAACGGGCCTTATACCCAGACAATTTCTTGTGTCCAGTCTTTAGTTCCGTTCCTCGTGTGTGCATGTGCTCAGTCGCTTAGTTAAAGTGTTAGTTGCTCAGCGTATCTGACTCTTTACAGCCCCATGAACTATAGCCCACGAGGTTCCTCTGTCCATGGAATTTTCCAGGCAAGAAACTAGAGCAGGTTGCCATTTCCTACTCCAGGGGATCTTCCCAACCCAGGGGTTGAACCCACATCCCTTGCGTCTCCTGCATTGGCCAGCAGATTCTTTACCATTAGCACCACCCGAGGAAGTTCTATTCCTTGTTAGCTGTGTTAACTTTGCTCGAGCTTCTCACTTGACCTCTTTCCTCATCTCTAAAATAAAAATAATACTTCTCTCGGAGTTTTTGTGGACACTGAGACAGCGTACCAAGTGCCAAATATCACACGAGCCTACTGTCGATAACTCTTAGCTAATGATTTGATCAAGTAGAAAGGGAAAGGCTGAATACTGGAGAGAGAAAATCACTGGAGTAGCAAGGCCTAGTAGTGAACTGGAAGGGAAAGGGAATACTAGAGATACAGTACAGTTTAGCCATTTGGTCTCTAAAATGAGATCTTAAAGAACAGAACAGAATGTTACTCCTCTTTCCTCTCTAGCTTTCTATATTTCTATCTTTCCTCGAACTTTCATCTAAGCTGGCCTGCTTAGTATACAAGAGTATAAAGGGGACAGAGTTCACAGAGCAAGAGAAATACACTGATGAGACTTTTATACATAAGGGAAGGGCAAAGGACTAGAACTAAGGAACAAGGCTGGAAGGAACAGTCAGAAACACAAAACTAGGACAGAAACATCAAAGAAACCTGACAATAAAGAACTTCAAGGATAGTATGGTCAATAGTGTGAAACAGAAGTCAATAATGTTCAATATTAAGAAGCTGCTGTTAGATTTATCAACTAAGACCTCTATGATTTCAATAAAATGTTAAGTATAAATGCCGGGTTCCAATAATCTAGGAAGTAACTCTGTTTCTGGGCTTTAAATCATTCAGGACAGAAATCACTTTATGAAAAATTCTCTAAGATATAATACACACACACTCACAAAATAGTCATTCAGTCATGAACATGAACCCATTTTTCTGAATGACAAAAGAAGTTCTAAATAACTGGCTTAGTCACTCATTGACTTGTATATATTTGACTATAAATATTTTAACTAGTAATTCTAATATTTCTTTTCCTTTTTCTTCATCATGGATATATGTTAGGCCAAGAATGAATTTGGCCAGGAATGAATTTGGAAGCCTTTATGCATTTCCCCAATTGTGAAATATAATTATATTCCATCTTCTGGAACAACATACATGATAAATTTTAACTGTAATTAGTCCAGTGGCTAAGCCTCCACATTCCTAATGCAGGGGGCCCAGGTTCTGTCACTGGTCAGGGAACTAGATCCCACATGCTGCAACCAAGAGCTCACATGCCACAATGCAGATCCTGCATGCTGCAACTAAGACCTAGCACAGCCAAATAAATGAAAACTTTTAATAGCAAATGATTTGTCTTTAATTTGAAAAGCACTTTCTAAACTAAATGGAAAAACCCATCAAACAATTTCATAAAGGGCTTTGAGTCTTTCTGGATAGAACATAGGATAATTTAATCAAATCTTAAAAGTCTAGGTGTCTCAAAATACAGTGTTGTCCTTTTTAACTTGTGAAAATTTTCAATATTTGTGGCTTAAGAACCACCTCCTCCAACTTTTTACCTCCATCAAGACAGCAAGTAGCTTTCTTCTGGAGATCATTTTCAAATATGCAAAAATCTTCCAGTCTGTAGTTCCCCCTTAGGAGGATACTCCAATCTACACGTGCTTGAGGAACGGAGTCAAATTATCAGCAGTACAGAGAGGGAAAGTGTTAGTAGAAAGCTACCTGTGCTTAGTGCAGGGTCTGATTCCCTCTTGTCAGCCTCCTGGTGGCTGAAGATTGAATTTTTGCCTCCAAAAAAATTACAGGAATCTCTGTATTAGAATTTGTAGACCTTCATATATTTAAGGTTATACGTAGCAGTAGTTCCTCTATTTTCACCACTGTAAAGCATATTCCATTGTATGAGTTTATCATCATTCACTTAACAAATCTATCAACAATGGACATTTGAATTGTCTCCAAGATTTTGCTGTTAGGAACTTATATGTGTGTCTTGGTACACGTACTCAAGAATTTATGTAGGATAAATATGTGGAAATAGAACTGCTGGGGCATAGGCTAGAGCATGTTTAACTTTAGAAGATAAAGCCAAACATCAATTTACAGTCCCATAAGAACTATTAAATAAGAATTGCTATTGCTCTACATCTCTTTCAATATTAATTCTAAATGTTTAGTGATCTGATGGTACGTGACAGAGCTTCCTTGTATTTTAAGCTTCATTTTCCTACTTAGGTACTACAATTTGTGATTCCTCTTCTGTGAGATGCTATTTGAAGTCATTATTCATTTTCCACTGGGTGGTTTGTCTTTCTCTTCTCAACTTATAGGTGTTCTTTATTTTAGATATTAATCCTTTGTTTTACACATTGCAAATATCTTCTCTCACTTTCGACTTTTCTTTGACTTCTCCTTCTCTCTGTATTTTTAAATAGAGTTTTAATGAGTGTGAATGGCCCCCAAATTTGCAAAGCAATAGATTTTTAGGTATATATGATACCACTGACAACTATTTACTTTTTTTTTAATCAGTGAAAACAAGTACCACAAGGGGAGAAAAGGCTTCTGAGAATTAAAACAGTCTACTTTATTTCTTAAATTAAAAGCCTATAATATTTTGCTTCCTTCATTTTTTTCATTGACTATGGTTACACTGATATCCTCAAATAGTTATGAGATCTAGAATTGTCTAAGTCTTTAGTCTGAGGATAGTGAGTTTATATCTTTAATATGCTACAGAATCCTAAGGTCTACATAAGCCTCTCAAAAACTGTGGACAATATATATTAAGAGTATGGAAAATACTAACATATGTATGTGAATAGTATGAATTGAGGGGGAAATGTCAGTAATCTATTTTTTTTATGATCACACCCTTGGAATAATGATTCCAAAATATATAATTCAGAGTCCACTATAATTAGCTTTTTTTTTTTCTGGATATGTAACTGTTACACTTTCAAGAGTTTTACACAGAAAATAATGTGTACCTTGGTGAATAATTTAGCTTTCATGTCAGAAAAAATGATTCATCTTTTACAGCAGTTTTATGAGAGGGAAAATAGCAAGTATGCTAAAGAATAATACACACCACTTGTTGAATACTTAACATCTTACATTCTTTTTAATTCTCACAGCACATTATAAAGTAGGTATTATTCCCATTTGATAGATGAAGAAAATGAGGCTGATTCCCAAAGCTACACAGTTAAGTAACAGAGTCATAGTTATTAACTGGGAGTGCAATATTTAGCAAGAAGCAGAGCAATAATGCAACATAAACTTAGTAACTCTTAACCCTTGTAATAATCAAAGCTGCACATTATTGAAAAGATCACTTACAATCAGCTGTTTAAATGCACTTAATTAAATAACAAATATTCAATGACCTAATGAACTTTTACTATAAGGAAAGTAGTGTATTGACTGCTAGCAAACTAGAAGTGGTCTGGATTACAGGGTAGAATACAAGCTTACAGTCAAAAAAAGATGAAGTCTAGCTGGTACCACTCACAACTGTCTAACTGGCTGATCCTAAGTAAATCACTTAGCCTTACTTTACTCAAATAAAAAAGAAATTACGCTGAAATTGAATTCTGTATGTGTGACTGTGTGGATCAAAATAAACTGTGGAAAATTCTGACAGAGATGGGCANAAACTCCAATACTTTGGCCACCTCATGCTAAGAGCTTACTCATTGGAAAAGACCTTGATGCTGGGAAAGATTGAGGGCAGGAGGAGAAGGGGATGACAGAGGATGAGATGGTTGGATGGCATCTCTGACTCAAGGGACATGGGTTTGAGTGAACTCTGGGAGTTGGTGATGGACAGGGAGGCCTGGCGTGCTGAGGTTCATGGGTCGCAAAAAGTCAGACACGACTGAGCGACTGAACTGAACTAAACTGAATTTGCTTGGGCTCAAGTTCCTTCTACTCTCCAAGCAGAGTACTCAGTGAAGGTATCATCAAATAGACATTAAAATACATTGAAAGAAGGCTTCTCTGGTGGCTCAGTGGTAAAGAATTCACTTGACAATGCAGGAGACACGATTTGGATCCCTGGGGCAGGAAGCTCCCCCACAGCCCGTGGCAACTAAGCCTGCGCGCGGCCACCACTGAGCCAATGCTCTACAGCTTGAAACTGCAACTGCTGAAGTCCGCACAATCAAGAGCCTGAGCTCTGCAACTAGAGAAGCAACTGCAGTAAGAGGCCCACACATAGCAACAAAGAGTAGCCCCCTGCTCGCTGCAACTAAGAAAGCACCAAAGACCCAGAAGACCCAAAATCAAATACACAAAAGAGTATGATGGGATACCAAGCTGCAGAGGCAAGGAGAGAACATCAGATTGCCACAGAAACCTGCAAACTCTCAGGGCACTAGTTTTCAAGCCCCTCTCCGTTCCAGCACCCTCCTCCTCTGCCAAAAATTCTTAAAACCACTATTTCTAGCAAGTAAAAAGCCGAGTTTTCTTTTTTCTCCCAGTTTGTGTTCTACTGTTAGTAAATGCATGCATGTGTTCATCTTTTTATCAAGAATTGTTTTTATAAAAATTTGATTCATACAAGTCTAAGTTTTGAAACTAATAAACTGTCTTCTTTCCTTTCTAGGAAATGAAGTTTTTTTCATCCAGTACGTATTGATATTTAGAGCCTTGGGATTTTGCTGCTATTTTTATATTCAGTACTTATTTCATTCATTAGACAGACTTTAACTTATTGCCTGCTATGTGCTACCAACTTTCCTAGATCCCCAACTCGTGAAGATTATTTTTACATTTTCCTTAACTAAAATAAATGAATTAGTAAAACAGTTGACAGAATGAAGGCCCCTTTGGAGTGAACTGGGTACAGAGGATGGGTTATCCAAGTTAGCTTGGGTTAGGGCAAAGAAAACTTTGCAGAGAAGATCATATTTCAATGGAGATTAAATAGGAATGTGTACTTAGTGAAGGCTAAGTTGTAAATAGTAAAAAAGGAAATTTTATTTCAAATAATTTCTGTTGAAATCAGTCCTACTTGAAGCTTAGTTTTCAGACCTCTGGTGGTCCACAAACTTTTTGCTGTGAGACTCTGTAAGATGAATACAAAAATAGAGACTAAGTGTTTAGAAAGCTTTATAGAAATTGAGAGAGTAATTTCATATCTATTGAATCTAATAAAAAATTACAGCTTGGTTTTATATTTCGTCTCTCTGGTTATTTTTGTTGTATTTTGCTAAAGTACTGGTTCACAACAGATTGACAAAAATTTTTAAACAGAGATAGTCTTGAGTCGTGCTATTATTAAATACATCTAATTCTAACTATAACTTTCAAGTTGTTCCCTCTTTTAAGCTTCTTTCTGGATTTAGAGGGAACTCAAAAGGCTTATCCCCTGACTTCAGGAAGAACCTCATATATCAGTTAGATGATGATCCATTTTAATTAAGAATCATGCTAACAATTCAGCTATGCTGACTGAACTCCTTAAGCATCTTAGTGGAGTGAGGAACAGCTGGTTCACATTCTTCCCACATGTTATCAAAAGCAGAAGCAACTAGATGGTGATAGAATACGATGCTATTTCATTTTTCTAACACTTGAAGCCATTAATCCTTACACCACATCCTTCCATCCATGCACCTCTTCAGAATCATCTTTATTTAAAGCACATAAGCGTGCATAGAAAAAAAGACATGTTTGATTCAGATATAAATTCAAATAAAGACAGGTCTTCACTATCTAAAAACTTATGCTGTGAAATGGTAAACACACAGTGAACATTCATTCCTGTTATAAAAAGGGTTTTTTCTCTTTTCCCCGGCCATGAAACCAAAATAAATTTTAATATGCAAACAATCATGTACTGAAAGCAAGTAAACTCAGAAATGAAACCTCAAGTCAATTTTTCACCGAAGTCATTAGACTATATACTCTTTGTTCTTTACTATGCAAACAGCAATTCATTCTAATTGATGATGGATTCTCTCCTGGCAATCTTAGCAGTTGCTGCTTTCTTTTTAGATTGCAATGAATCAAGACACCTATTTATAAAATACCAAAAGGTTTGACAGTATACAAAGTAGAATTTGATGTAATGTAAAACCACACAAATATTTAAGATACTTTTATATGAGCCTTCACACAATTTCTTACTTCTCCTCTATTTAATAAGATTATCCTATGGTTTTACAAAATTCTGGATATGTATAAGTACTTTGGTGCCTATTTTGGAGATATTAAAAATACAGACATACACATAGGAAAGCCCAATATTTGTCTAAGATGCGATGAAAGAAAATAAGGGCTAGACTCACTTCTTTGCTATCTGTCCATCAAGGAGGAATTATAGTCTGTAGCAAGGCTTCTCAAATCTATTGCAGACCAAACGATAATTCTTTGTGTGTTTGGTAGTGCATGCTGGGGCAGAACTGCTCTGGAACTGAGGATGTTGAACAGCATCCCTGGCCTCTATCCACTAGGTATCTGAAGCTACCTGAAAAGCTAACCTCATTCCTTAGTCACAATAATCAAAAATGTTTCCAGACATTCTCCCCAGATCAGAACCGAGTGACAATACAGAAAAATAAAATAGTTCCAAACTTTTTTCCCCAACATACTGTTTAAAAAAAAAAAAAACTGAGCATGCATCTTTACTAGCTAAATTTATTTATAAATTACATATACAGACTATTGTACTAATGTTACATATACTGTAAAACAGAAATTTAAGCAGAATGAGATTTTTAAAACATCAGTGAATTGCTGATACTTTGAGACCAGGACCCAGAGGATTATTTTTTGTACTCCCCAAGAATGTACACACCACCACCCTCATTTTTTTTTGGCTGCACCCCACAGCAGGTAGGATCTTAGTTCCTCCACCAGGGGTTGAACCGAGCCGCCTGCATTGGAAGTGCAGAATCTTAACCACTGAACTGTCAGGGAAGTCCCCACACCAGACTTTTAATACATCTGGTATAGATTATATTCACAGACATGAGATCTGTTTCTTCACTGGCTTGGTTACTGATTTATACTGAGACTTCCAGACCATTAGAATTAATATAATTCTAATATACAGTATAAATGATGACCTTTGTTGAAAAATGAAAGAATTCTAAAGCTTCCAAGAGAGTATATTAATTAATTTCTTGATATTATTAAGAAGTATGATCTTAAGCCCAATGACTTTGGATGAATTCTCTGGTTGACTATGATCCTTCCTTCTTCTATATCTGATACTTGTACATATTATTAGTTCAAAAAATGATAGATGCAGTATTCCTATCAGTTCCGACAAAGCCCCACAATCCTTATCTTCAAACTGACTCTACTACAGGACTACGAATGAGTTATTACATCCTTACATAACAATCATTTTTTATAAAAATATGTGGGGTATATGTACCAGGAAACATAAGAACTATAATTAGAGCTATTGCAAAAAGTCTCTTATTTATGTCATAATATAATACGATATACCCACATGGCTTTGGAGGCTATCATGAATCATTTATTTATGGTGACCCACGGTTGATAGTGATGCTTTGATATCTGTGTAATGATTCCATTCTTTACAAAGGCAACATGAATCAACATTTGAAGTGGATGACAATAAATCATGGTTACTGTCTATGGTTACTACCTTTATTTTTGATGCTTCAACAATCATGTGGGTCTTTCTTTTACAATTGATGCTTATGAATTTTGCCCCATATTAAGAAAACTTAGTAGTCCTATCTATGAATAAAAACAGAAAAAACATCTGAGGACTAGGGGGTATAAAATTGAGAAATTAGGTATTTTTAGTGGTTTCTAGGCTTCCCTGATGGAAAAGGCAATGGCACCCCACTCCAGTACTCTTGCCTGGAAAATGCCATGGATGGAGGAGCCTGGTAGGCTGCAATCTATGGAGTCGCTACGAGTCAGACATGACTGAGTGACTGCACTTTCACTTTTCACTTTTATGCACTGGAGAAGGAAATGGCAACCCACTCCAGTGTTCTTGTGTGGAGAATCCCAGGGACAGGGGAGCCTGGTGGGCTGCCAACTATGGGGTCACAGAGAGTTGCACACGACTGAAATGACTTAGAAGCAGCAGCAGTAGTAGGCTTCCGCGATGGCTCAGATGGTAAAGAATCTGCCTGCAATGTGGGACACCTGGGTTTGATCCCAGGTCAGGAAGATCCCATGGAGAGGGGGATGGCAACCCACTCCAGTATTCTTGCCTGGCAAATTCTATGGACAGAGGCTACAGTCCATGGGATCGCAAAGAGTCAGACACGACGGAGCGACTAACACACCACACCACAGAGTCCTTCACCTTAGAACAATGCAATTTAGTTCATATTCAGGCTAATATAAAGATACCTGTAAATAGTGAGTGTAATTTACCTTTTAAGCAGCAATGCCCCATAAATGTTTGTTGGATTAGCATCAAGCACATCATCAGAGTGTAGGCTTAAGGATTTTATCATCTCTAGATCTATTTAAACATGCTTGTGACGGAAAGTATTTTAAATAATCTGTGAAGTAAAATTACTTTAGTGGCAGACTTTCTGGTGACATAATTAATTGTGCTAACAATGAAACTATAGTCATCCATTTCCTGCCATGACCAAGTAACTCATACTGAACTTGCCCTCCTACTGTATGTAAACAACTAGAAAACCAGACACAATATATGAAACAAGAGTTTTCAGATATTAGAAAACAGGAAACAGAGGACTGTGATCCACAGGAAAAGGAAAACATATCAGATAAACCTTATGATAATCCTGGGTTTTAAGCTGGAGGCATTTTCTGAAGATTGGCACAAGAAAAGGAAGAACACAATGGTCTCACTGAATTTGAGGAGACAGAAATGGGAGCTTAGGGAGACCGAGGCTGATTAAAGAAAAGGAAATTACACAGAGAAAGAGATCCAGAAATCTGCATGGGGATCCCTTTGAGTGACTGGTTGCATAATTAACCTGCATGTGTGGAGGATTAAACTTTATGACTACTGGCCAAGAAAGCTGCTAGGCAGCTATCAAGTCGAAAATCCTCACAATGCAGGACTGGAAGACATTTGAGATCCCTGAAGTCAAAGAAGAAATCTTGTTTAATACCCAAAGCATTTACAGATATCCCCAAAGAGTATGCATTGGTAGCAGGACTAAATTAGCCCAAGGGAAAAAAGGCAAGTTTAGACCCATCCTAACACAGCTTTAACTCAAGCCTCAAAACTAAGAAGCTGATTCTCAATAAATGTAAACTCAATCACAAATAGAGGAAGACAACAAAAAGCAAAAAATCAACAATGTAAAATTCACACTGTCCAAAATTCAATCAATAGTTACTACCCATGGTCAGAGGTAGGACAATGCGAAACACAATCAGTAGGAAAATTAGTCAGGAGTTACAATACCAGAAATGAAAGAGATGACGGACATAACAGACAGATATTATAAGAGAATCATTAAAATATGTTTAAGGATTTGAAGGAGAATAAGATAAGAGGCAAAGAAATGGAAGATATTTTTTAAAAGACTGGATGGAATTTATGAAACTGAAAAATATAATATCTCAAATGAAAATTTTACTTGATGGATAGAAGAGTAGACCAGATTCCACAAAAGAAAATGTCAATGAACATAAAGAGAAAGAAATTCAAAATATACCAAGTGGAAAACAGATGTAGGAGACGAGGCTGAAAATAACGACCAGCAGTCTGTGGGATGTCAAGCAATTTCTGAAGGCGAGGGTAACGGGGTGGGACGGAAATAAAGTTGAAGAAATAAATCTGAAATTTATAAAAATCTGAACTGAAAATCTATAAAACAACACACCCCAAGCAGGATAAAGCCAGGGAAACCACATCAAGACACATAATACAGTTGACCCTTGAAAAACACAGGGCTGGGGTGGGGGGCACTTAGAGGTGCCACACTGCCACAGAGAACCTTACAGCTGGCCTTCCTCACTCCTGGTTCCACATCGCCAATTCAACTAACTGTAGATCTTAGTTCACATTTATTAAAAACAATCCACATACAAGTGGACCCTTGCAGTTCAATCCTGTGTTATCCAAGGGTCAACTGTAATTAAATTGCTAGAAACTAGTTATGCAAAGAAAAATAATAAAGTCAGCCAGTGGGTTGAAGGCTGTAACATGAAAAGGAACAAATATGAGAGTAACTTGATTACTCATAAGAAAAAAAAAATCAGGCTTCAAGATGATGGAACATTTTTATGAGCAGAAAAAAAAAAACTGTCATAATGAATTCTGTATTTGGGGGTGGGGGGGAATCTTCAAAAATGAAAGGGAAATGAAGACATTTGGGGAAACAGAGTTGAGTGAATTCACCACCACTTAAGAGCTTACTTAAGGGTAAAACTGCAGCAGAAGTGGGAAAAAACAGAAATCAACGGAACTGAAAATGGGAAAACAATAGAGAAATATCAACAAAACCAGAAGCTAGCTCTTTGAAAGAATCAGTAAAAATTTCTAAATCTCTACCCCGGCTAACCAAAAATAAGACACAAAGTAGCAATAACAGGGGAAAAAAAAGAGAATCATAATTACTGATCACACAGACATTCCAAGGATAATAAATGATATTATAAACAACTCTGCCCACAAAATTGACAATTTAAGAGAGATAGTTTCTGAAAATTGCAACTTATCAAAACTCACACAGAAATTTAAAAACCTTAATAATCTTATGTCTGTAATATTACAGAAAATGAATAACTAATTGTAATAGGAAAGAAAAAAATCTGACTCCATCTTGGATCTGTTTCTTTTATTTTAACCTTTGAATTCTACTGCTTTTGCTACAAGTTAATCACTGAAAGGATGTTGCCTATAACTTACAGTACACATAATAGCCTGTTCTCCAGGGGACTCTGCTTCCCATGCCTGAACCTTGAGCTAAAATACCTTTGTTTTAGTTCACAGGAAACATCCTGACCAGGGCCACCTGTAAATGGTTGCATGCAAGAAGAAATTAACACACTGGCATGGAGTGAGGGGGCACTGAGGGCACTGTGGAGTCTGGCTGGAACCAGGAAATATTTGCAACAACTTATGACCTTTTTTACTTTATCTCCTCACCTCTCTCTCTTTGCTCTGTAAAAGCAAGTAGCATCCAAACCTAGGCAAGATGGTTATCTGGGACAGTAGTCCACCGTCTCCTCAGTCTGCAGGCTTTCCTAATGAAGTCATTATTCCTTACCCCAACACTTGTCTCTCGATTTATTGGCCTGTGGCAGGGAAAAAGCAGTACAAGCTTGGACTGGGTAACATAATTAATAATTAAAAAGAACCAAGCCCAGACACCTTTAGTGTTAGATTCTACCAAACATATAAGGAAAAAGCAATGCTAATACTTCATAATCTCTTCCAGAAAAGCAGAGAAATCACCTTCTAACTCATTCTATGAACTGAGAATTTTCCTATTACCAAAATCAAATAGAGACATCACAAGGAAAAAAAAAAAAAACCTACAATCTCTCATCAGCATTGACACAAAAATTCTCAACAAAATATTAGCAAATAAAATTCAATAATGTATAAAAAGAATTACAGACCACAACCAAGTAGGATTCCAAGCAGGCAAGACTGGTTCAATAACCAACATAATTCTGTATAGCACAGGGAACTTTCCTCCATGTTACATAGCAGACTGGATGGCAGAAGAGTTTGGGGAAGAATGGATATATGTGTATGTATGGCTGAGTCCCTTTGCTGCCCACCTAAAACTATGACAATATTGTTAATCAGTAATATTCACCAATATAAAATAAAAAGTTGAAAATAACAGCCAAGGTAATCTACCATATGAACAGGATAAAGAAGGAAAACATAAAACCATCTGAGAACAATAAGACTTGGAAAACCCATATAGTATTTTAAATCAACTAGACTGAACAGAACTGAACTGATACTTCAATTAAAAAAAGGAAAAAAAAAATCAACACTTGTGAATTTTTAAAAATCTTTCACGCAATCAATCTCCTCAGCTTCATAAAGAACATCTACAAAAGAACTTACACAGCTAGTATATTTAATGGTGAGAGACCGGACACTTTTTCCCTA